>JBBGBA010000392.1:0-39857 GCA_038088335.1 Mesorhabditis sp. LJ9110
GAATCACCAGTTGAATGGTCGAGTGGTAAGCGACTCACTTGTTAGGGTACTGAAGAAGGTTCGAACCCGTTCACGATTTTTTTATTTTGATTTTTGACCGGAACTTCCTGCGCAACTCTAACTTTTGATTTTTACTATAAGAAAAATTTTTGGTGATGGCTCCAGGCTGACTACTCCAAAGAAGCTTCAAAAATTCGCAAAAATTATGCGAACAGCTGGGTGTTCCCATCTCCGTGGTTTTGCAAATGGGTCACTTGGATGAGATTTTTTGCATTTTTTGGCTTCGATAACGCTTTTTGACATTTCAGAAACAGGACGAATTTTCGAAAAAAGTGACCAAAACGTGGAGTTGGGCAGTAAGTTCCGGTCAAAAAGCAAAATAAAAAATCGTGAGCGGGTTCGAACCCTCGTCGTTATTCTATCAAGCGAGTCGCTTACCACTCGACCATTCAACTGGTGATTCCATAGTGATGGGAGGGCCTCATAAACCTATCGCTAATGCTAATTTTTCGGATGTAAATTATCATTT
Organism: Mesorhabditis sp. LJ9110; assembly: GCA_038088335.1. NCBI lineage: Eukaryota > Metazoa > Nematoda > Chromadorea > Rhabditida > Rhabditidae > Mesorhabditis > Mesorhabditis sp. LJ9110. The sequence goes on from JBBGBA010000392.1 coordinate 530, forward strand.
TCCGGAAGTGCTGTATCTCTGTCCAGAGGCCCATTAAGGAAATTCTGACTAGAGCGTTGGAATCGCCATAGTCGAAAACCTAGGGGTAGCCGCGAGCCTTTTCCGAAATTCCACCGTGCCAACTTGAGGTTCCCTTGTCAGTTCTATTTTCATTTCTTGCCTTTTTAGGTTTTTGGACATTTAGGAGAAGAACATATTATTCATGCTCTGGCGTGGTAAGCTCAGAGAAAGAGAAGGATTGAAATTCATGGGTCCTCTAAATAGGAGTCGTTTTCAGTACCGCGCCGAAGAGGATTTATGGTCAGCGGGCGTTATTTTGTGGGAGCTCGTGACAAGAAAGTAGGTTTCCACATGCACGGCAAACTTCAATCGAAACATTCTTTCTAGATTTTGCTTTGACAATTATACTAAGCAGCAAACTCAAGCCTTGTATAAAAAAGGCGAATACAAAGTTCGCAGTTTGGACGGGGATCATGTCATTATTGATATCATTGTTCGGTAACTTTTTACCAAGATATCCTTTATCATAATCGTGTTTAGTTGTTGCAAAGCCATTCATACTTCGAAATCTACCCTTGAATGGGGGCAAGAGCGCCTCGAAGAGGTTGGCGATCCAGGCAGTGAAATCTGACCCTGCGTAAATTCACAATTTACATTGGAAAAATTAGCATAATTTATATCATAAATAGCCTTCCCGGATTTTCTGTAATAAGCCTGTGTCTATGATGATGCCTACTCCAATGAAATGATCAATTTCGCCCAAAATCAATTCACCAAAAAGCCACTGCATCGAAATTCATTGCACCGAAAGCCTTTTCACCACAAAAACTAGTTTTGTGTGCTAATTTTAATACACACAAATCAGGTTTTTGGGTCTTCGGTGAAACGGTTTTTGGGGAAATTACAGGAATTTAAGCAATTTTCGAGCTACAAGTTCGTGTGGTAGGCCATTCGAAAGCGTACTGTAATTTACTCCGAAAGATGGCTTAGATGGTGGACTTTCAGAATCTCTAAATTTCAGAATCTCTAAATTTCAGAATCTCTAAATTTCAGAATCTCTAAATTTCAGAATCTCTAAATTTCAGAATCTCTAAATTTCAGAATCTCTAAATTTCAGAATCTCTAAATTTCAGAATCTCTAAATTTCAGATCTCTAAATTTCAGAATCTCTAAATTTCAGAATCTCTAAATTTCAGAAACTCTAAATGTCGGAATCTCTAAATTTCAGAATCTCTAAATTTCTTTGTACAGGAGCCCATACAGAGTTTGGCGCAAATTGAAACTGTAATGCGCTTTTACCCAAAGACGCCTCTGAAATCTTTTTCTGGGGTAGTTTTTGCGCTAATCACGAAAAACGTAGATGCAATTCCATAGCGCCATTTTTCCGTGCTTGGTTACAACTGTTGTCTTCAAAGCCCAAAAAATTGGTTTTGCTATAAGCATCATTTTGAATTTTTGTGACTGTGGTCACGTTTTTCGTGATCAGGGCAAAAACTACCCCAAAAAAGTTTTTTGAGGCGACGTTAGACAATGAAATTTGGTTAAAAACTGTATGGCTTCCTGAACTGATTTTTATTTTTAGAGATTCCGATTTTTAGAGATTCCGATTTTTAGAGATTCTGATTTTTAGAGATTCTGATTTTTAGAGATTCTGAAAAATTTAGAGATTCTGAAATTTAGAGATTCTGATAGGGCGGCGGCTTAGATTCCCCCAAAAGCATTTTACGGATTTTAGAAGAAATTAAAGTCAGAATTTTGAGGCATCTTGTGTATTAAAAATAATTGAACTTTTTAGTCTGAGGGTTCCACAACTTTTGAAAAGCGGATTCGGAATCAGCAAAAAATTTTGCACATGATGTGCTATCTCAAGTCTAGATTGGTCGAAAATGGAAATAGGTTAGTCGTGCGGGGGGCAGAAGTGTCGGGGGAGGGGCAAAATAACCTTATAAACGAAAACATGCTTGCTTCACGCATGGCTTTCCAGGGAGGGCTGAGGCTGAAGGACCGGTTCGAAACGATTCCGAATGAGGACGAGACATCTCATCTCCCTGTTGGGCTTGAGTTCGTGACGATTATCGAGCCAAAAAGCACCAACATGCTAAAATATCTGTTCAATACCCAGGGTGAAGATGTCGGGGAGGCGAAGACAGAGGGCAGCTTTCCAATGCCTGATCCGAACGACCTGGGGATTACCCTCGGAAACGTAAGCATCCCGTTTGCTCACCCAATCAATTTTAAAAGGCCGTTTGCGACAAACCCGAACAATTTTTTCGACTCGGGTTTTTTTGGACTCCAACTGAAAGAGCATGGTTGAATTAGTAGGGTGGCATACTTTTGAACGTTTCAAAAATTAATTTTTCGGGTTTAAATGGGCATTAAAGTTGAAAACCTAGAAAACTTCTCTCGAGAACTACTTGATAGAATCTTCTGCAAATATATGTCGATACCTAATTTGGTATGGGGATCATTTGGTGACCACAACCGCCCATATGTTCGGTCCAGATGGTAGGGAAAGGGCGTACTGTGCGTGTTTTTCGCGCGTTGCGTGCGGGTGCGCGGAATAGCAACCGGCTTTTAGCTGCGCAGGCCTGCTTTCGCAATTGCGCGACGCGTCTATCGCCCGCGTTGCGGTCTTCCCTCCTTTCCAAAGCTACCGGACGTTTTATTAGGAGCCGGGCCGCTGTGTGACAGTTGATTTTGATTTTGAATTTGAATGTCATTTGGCATAATTTTCATTTGGTCTAATTTTGGCATAATTGTCATTTGATATACCGTTATTTGGCATAGTGTTATTTGGCATAATTTAATCTGTTTATTCATATTGCACAGCATCACAGGTTGACAAAAACAAGCACAAAGACGCTGCTGGGTGGAATACGACCAGCGGGGGTTCGGACTTCTTCGATCCTACTTCGAACCGCGTTGACGCATCTCTTCGTACTTGACATCGATCCGAACTGGATAGGCACCCAATTCTTTGAGAAACTGCCAATTGTTGTTGTGGGAATTCTTGAAGTGACAAGCGAATTATGCCAAATAACATTATGCCAAATAAAAATTATGCCAAATGAACGTAAACCGGATCATCTCTCTAATACATCGCGAAACACGAAAATGCCCGGAACATAGGTGTATTGCGTACACAAAACAGTTTTTCCGTTTCGTCCGGAACTGGGCGATTGGGCGGGTCTGTTCATTGCTGTAGAAATGATGCCCAAGAAAATTTTGCCTCGAATGATGTATCAAACTAGCGCCGCCCGATCGCCGAGGAGACGCTATAAAGCATTTACTAGGCAAAAAATGGCCCAAAAGAGGCTCCAAAAACTTATAAAATTCAAAATAACGAAATCTGAGGCATTAGTTTGCATCTAGAGAGCATGCTGAAGCTATTGCAAAAAAAGCAAAAAGAAATCATTCTACTTCTAATTCGGTCCGGATGCTTCGTTAATATTCAACAGTTGTCCCAAAAATGGCCCCCTCTAGCGGTCCGCGTTCGTGATTTTTACGATTAGGTATCTATCTGAAGCTCTGGACGAGCTGAGGAATTATTTTCTCTCCGATTTTCGAAATTCCCGAATTTTTCTTTCATTTACTAAGATTTTTGGGGAACGGGCCGAACCTTTGTTGCTTTTCTTACGCAGAGGATTTTTACCAAAACCTCCCGTCTTGCACTTTTTACACGTTTGCTGGCTTCCCAAAATAGCTTTTTGACAGCCATTTGAGAAGACACAGCTTGGACGAAGCTAAATAAATTGAGTTTTTGGAGAAAAATGCGTAACTTTTGCATAAAAAATGACAAAAATCGAGCTGATAATTCGGGAATTTCCAAAATCAGAGAGAAATATTTCCTCAGCTCGACGAAAGCTTTCGATACGATATTTTGACAGTTCTGCGGACCGCTAGAGGGAGGGAGACGCCCTGTAAATGGCTGTTTAATACATGAGCATACAGAAAACGTAAACATTTTTGTTCGAATAGTCTATGCTCGTCCAGAATATTAGAAAAACGATGATTTTGAGATACTCTTCTAATTGAGAGACATGTACATGTCATTTAGGATGAAATAGCTCGCCTCGAAGACCGTTACGCTATTCCAGACGCTGTGGAAGCTGCGCCAAGACGTTTGCAACATTATGAAAGGGTTATAAGCACTTTAGGTGGTCGCATCTGGAACTGGTTCATTCAAACGTTTTCCTGTCATCCTAGGGCAGCCCGCGGTGACACGCGGTAATCATCTTCGGCGCGTCGCAGCCATTAGCGCTTCAGTTATTTTTCTCCGCCCTCATAAAGGCAACATCCAAACACAAATCATTCTGACCTGTTGAATTGTGCCATGTCATACAACGCTAGTCCAAATGTTAAATTGTGCAAATCCAGTCCCTCCAGATAAGTTTTCACAAATCCATTAATGTTTTAGCGTCGATTTTATATTACCTGATCCCTCGTAATTTCCATGTTTGTAATTCTGTAGCCTAAAATTGTACTCACAGCTCATTGGGATTGTAAACATCTCAATCGTCGCTAAGCAATAAACAAGGTCTACATGCCATCGAAACACTGTAGAACCCCCACAGAACCTGGTCGCTAAGCCAGCGCCGGGTATTCATAGAAGCGCTTCTTTTTGGAACAGGAAACTGTTATGTCAAAATTGAGACCACAAAGTTTTGCGGCGGTGGGGTTTCAGGAATTGGGTCGAGGGTTTTCTTGGAAAAACAATATTTGTCGACAGTGAGTAGAGAGTTGTAGAATCACTTCTTGGCTTTCGATTTAAGGCAGTTACGAGGCTTGCGTAAGTTGTTTTCAAGGAGATGGTTTCAGCTTGACATCGAATTTCGCTTTGAAAATCGGCACAGTGGTACACCAAACCAAACACGGCCAATCAAACAGGCCAAAAACAGCACTTTGCCGGGAGGGGCAAAAGCGTCCATAGGAGCCGGGTGTAGCGCTCGCCCAAAAGTATCAACTACTATAGCTTTTTTCAAACCCACTTACTATTGAAAACCCAACACAATTTTAAGGTTATTTTACCATCCGGATTACCATTTTCACAAAGTCGCTAACAAAGATCACTATTGTTTTGATACTTTCTGAATTCAGTTGTATTAGTGTTTGGTATCAATAGAATCGCCGTGTTCCATTCTGCCAAGTTGGAAATTGCTTTTTTAAGGTTGGTTTAGTTTCGTTTTTCGCATCTCTAAAAACATCCGAGACATTGAAACGACTGCCAGATTCAATAACCTTGGCAGCTTAGCAATGCTCTGGAAATGGTAAAAAGTACATAAGGTATAACAAGAACAATTAACAGGCGATTAATCGCTGTTTCAACACAGCAGCCCCCTTATCAGGGCCTCGAGTTTTAAGTGCTCACAAGGCCTGGCGACAGACATTATCAAAATTTTGAGCTGGACCAGCCCCTCAAAAAACCTCTCCCTCCAATCTGTTTGCATGCCGATCTGCATCGATGAGCGGTGCAACTGGGGAGAAACAGGAAAAATATAATTCTTCGCGTTCACCGGTACAATTCCGATAAGCGGGGGGGGGGATTTTAGGCGGGGGGGGAAACCGAACTTTTTTCCGCCCGAGCCTATATTTTTTATATGAATAGTGAAAGTGTTTCTAAATTGTTCATAGCTATTCCTAAACATACAGAACTTTACAAAACTTAATTAAAAAATTTAATTTTAGGTCCAAAAATCAATTTTTTCGGCCCAAAATACAAATTTTCGATTTTTTCAAGCTTTTTCTAACTTTTTAAAAAGTTTTCCGGTTCAAATAGGCTTAAATTTTGCTAAAAACAATGCGAAAACACTTTATATTTGATTACTATCCCCACCAGGGCCGACCAAAAAAATTCGATAGACCGAGGACGACCCGAGGGACGCTTCCCCCCGGACATCCCACCCTGGTAGTCACAGTGGAAAACCCAGACAAATTTGCAGCCCAAAATTATATTGCCTTATACCTTATTAGTTAAATAAACAATATTCCCAATAGAAACACAACACGTGGAGTACAAAAACGAAGCAACAAACAACAATATTTCTGTTTGTGCTTACGAAAAGAAAAAGTTATCTATCAACCTCGGGCTCGCGAAGATAAACACCAAAAGAATTGGACCCATGGTGCGTGAACTGTGGTTCCTATTTTTGTTAGTATACTCCATAACCTAAATCCCCTAATAGTACCGGGTGCGCAAAACAGCACCCCTTCTAGCGGCGCGCAGTCGTGTCCGATTTTTGCCGTTTAGGTATCTATCGAAAACTCCTGAAAAGGCGAGCAAAGAACAAGGAAAGAGCAAGGAGGGCTCATTTTCTTTATTCCGAATTTTTATTCGCGAATTTCACCTCCAAAAACCCAGATATGGCATACGGCCGCGGCACGGCCCGGCCGGCGGCGGCTTTTCCGGAACGGCCAGCCGCGGCCGGCCGTAAACTTATGCAAACTAGCTGGCGGCCGGCCGCGGCCGGCCGAAGCATCTAATCAAGGACGACATATCATGACAACATTCTAACGAATTGCGCACCGCGAAATATTGCTTAAAAGCAAAAGTGCATATTTCCTACCTACATAGCATCGAAAAATACCGAAATTCCCAGCGTTGTAAGGGCTAAATAAAATAACTTTCATATTAGTAAAAAAATATTTTTCGAAATGTCGAGTTTTGGCAGTTCAGGATCTTCCGTTTCGATGTTGAAAACGATGGATGTTTACTTTGAGCTTTGCCTGCAGAGAAGTTGTCCAAATTTACATTATTTGATAGCTATGTCTAAAAGTACGGCCGGCCGCGGCTGGCCGTATTATCATGCAACGTACTTTTAGACATAGCTATCAAATAATGTAAATTTGGACAACTTCTCTGCAGATTAAATTTGAGAATTTGAGAAAAAAAGATGAGAAGAAATGCAAATTAAAAGCCTCCCGGCCGGTCGCGGCCGTAGGGCAGTCCGGGAACGGCCGAACCCGGCCGCGGCCGGCCGTTTTGCCATGTCTGCAAAAACCATGGAAACAGCAGATTTACGCGAGATCTGCATGCTAATTGCGAATTATTAAAATTATTAAAAACCTTAAAAAATGAATCCCGCTTGTTTTTTCGCTTTTTCGCGGGCTTTCGAATGGTATAAAAATCATCCTGAACTGAGTTCCCGCTAGAGGGGGTGCTTTTTTTGGGGACACCCAGTAAGGCAAAATGCTACTAACAAGGAGACTTTTTCGTGTTCTGTTTCATGAGTGTTTAGTTTTCCAAAAAATATCCTATTAAGAATCTGTAAAACGATCAGATTAAAAAAACCGTGAAGCTGTAAAGCGCGAAAAATGCTCCAAATACGCCATTTTCAAAAAAATTGATTTACAGGGTGATCAGTTGAAAGTGTATACAACTCGACATTGATAAAAAGAGCCATAAAAATTTCCTAAGTTTTTTTTAAAACTTTTTGCTCATTGGAGGTAAGCAAAACCAGTAATACTAACAAAGTGTCAAAAGGTTCTGAAGGTAACTTCGGTTGGGTGAGAAATACAGCTTCCAAAAGGTTGCTCAATGCGAAGAAATAGCACGCCAAAGGCCGCAACTCCAAGTCGGATACTTTGTTCCGCCCTGAAGCCCCCGAGTGCTTTAGTGGGCTCAGATTTTTGAATGTAAAGAAGCCTTCTGCCTATATCATGCACAATTATGGTAATTTTTGGACACAATTCCTTGCGGCGCGAAGCCTTCTACGGTGACCTAGTCGGAACAAGAAATCGGCTGCTGGGCTAGGTTCCGACTAGTTTGGCGCGTAAAAAGTCCGGGGAGTTTATTAAGGCCCCAAATTTTGCCCAAAGACGGTTGTTAACATAAAGATACACATTATCAACATTAATAAGCTCCTTAATCCGTTTTCGCCAGTTTTTGAGCCTGAATTGCCAAAAACCGTGCTCATTTTAAAAACTAAGGTCAAATTAAATCTAGATTTGAGATTTCAGTATTCCGAACGTTTTGAAACATACTTCGGATTGTTTTCAACCGAAATAGGTAATTTCATGAACTGCCGATGGCCCCAACAAAAATCGGGTGTAATTTTAAGGCTGCAATAGCAAGCCGATGGGAGCTGCGGCCCACGACCGCATAATGAGCCTCCCTTCTGAAGCTCTATCCAGAAGCACAGAGAAGCCAACTTAAAACCCAATCAAGATGCGATGATCTAACTCATAATCTTTCTTTTTATGCTTCAGGAAAGTTTGGGTTCAGCTTCTGTCGAAAATAGAATTTTATACTAATATTTTCGTAGAGATGATTCGCCCCATCATCTCCTTCTCCCCCCGGAAAGTCACCGTTTCCCCTACATTTTCCTCCATCTCGGCCACTAATGGCCTCCCCTCTGGCCCTCTCCGCACTCTACATCTTTTCCCCCTCCTACGTGGCTATATATATGTGAGTGCAAGCCCGAATAAACAGTCTGACCATCGACTCAAAGGAAACGCGTTGAATATCTAAAGACCGTTTTCTACAGCTTCTGCCAATTTTTAGAGGCAAAAGTTTTGTATACACTTTCTACTGGTCACCCTGTACAGTGTGGTAATTATTTGTGTTTCTTCAATTCGCAGATATCGAATTAGTTTTGTAAGTTGCTTGCAGACAACGTCAAACTTGCTACGTTTTTGACTGCCTTTTGCTGCCGTAGTAAATGCCTAATAGCGATGGTTCGTTAGCAACAGAAGTAAAAAACTGAATATGTAAAACTGTATTTCAAGTTTAATAACCTCTACCCCTTGTCTATTTCAAGCTGGTGTTTTTAGCCCGGGACCGCCGCCCGTGCGCTTATCACTTATCACCCGCCGCTTCTTGCCTACCTCGACAAGGCTTGCCTAGCCGATGAGGCCTGATACGGGCCGTTGCATCGAACTCTCTATCTGAACCCTGCCGCTCTTTTCTCTCCAATTCTCGTCGAACAACCCGGGTTAAAGACTTGTCGAATGGTTTGGTACCCGAAAGATTTTGAATTCTGCCACGATTGTCATATTTACGGACGAACCGACGACCGCTACGTCATAGTCGATGCCACAATGTGGGACAATTTTGTATCGAATAAGTGGTGCAGGGAAATGCTAGTAATTCATTATCCCAATGCATTTTTGCCATGTGACATAATGAATTCACATGAAACTGAAAACTTCCGCGAGCCAACGCTTGAATATCATTTTTAGAAAAGCTTCTCACAAACCTTGTAAAAAAGCTTACTATTTAGTCGAAAAGTTTGGAAAATCTACGTCCTCGACGACGAAAACGGCACACAGCTTGAAAAGAATGCGAATGAATATCAACAAGAAGCTAATTGCCAGCGTAAACTATTGCAAAATCCACATCAAAATCTTCGGATGGTACGGAATGGCAGCAAAGGGTTTAAGAAATTTCGCTATACGGAGGATCAGCGAGCTTATGGTGTGCTGATGTTCGACTATCTGCCAATTCAACTTAAAAATGGTAAAGCGGGTTTTCAGATACTAGAACAGGCATTTTTATAACCATAGAGGTGCACAACATACCATAGCCTGACCTTGCGTAGGATTTTGGTAGTATACTTCTTGGTTTGGAAATTGGTAGCTTGCACCGTCAGTTACGGTGAATCCGACACCGAGCTCTAGGTTCATGCATGTACTCGTCAATTCAGTCTTACTGGACGAATCCGTCAACTATACGGCAGACGATGTGCTTACTGCAGCCCTGCAGCTCCTGGAGGGAATATACCATCTTCATCAGGAGACCGGATTTGTCCATGGTGGCATAGAGGCATCGAACATTTACATTGACGAGGAGGGAATCATCAAAATCTCCAATTTCCACAGGGCTGCTCCTGGGCATAACAATCACGTAAGTATTTAACAGATTAGAGTTGTGCCGGTGAAAGCACGGAGACCGAAATTCGGCGTACCCAATCCTGTTTTGGCTAAATAAGTAAACCATGGATTTTTTAGAGCGGATACCAAAATGACGTTCGCTCGCTAGAGACTTTGTTGTGGCAGTTGGCGACAAGAGGGTGGGCTCGAAAAGATCTCAAAAAGTTTTTTAGGACCTATACTACTGAGGAAAAAGAAGATATGTTGAAAGTCTGCCAGAAAAATTCCTCGGAAATCTCGAGGTAAGCGTCTATCAGCGGCACTCTCGATTAAAATCGGCGGCTTTAATTGGGACCCTACCCAACTAACAACATTGGTCTAGTTCGGGAAACGGATATCCCAGCTCAAAGTTTTGCTGCCTAGCAGAAACGGCATCAACATCATTTAGGTTGCAACGGAACATCGACCAATCGGTCGAAAAAATTAGAAAAGATGCCTGGAGCGCCGTCCAAGCGAATTTGCAGGCAGGCTTATTAAAATCTTGCATCCTCAAGCAAAAGCCAAGTTTTAGGGCTTGGCGAAAAGCAAATTCGAAACGTTTCCGGAAAGAAGGCGCGGACTCTTCCGGCCTGTCGGCCTAGGGGAACCGTCCACTGCAAGAACGATGGTGGTAGGGGATTAAATTCACAGAGCTTTCCTTGTTTTACGGCACTCGGTTCTAACAATTTTGTTTACCAATAAGCATTGGCATCCAGGCTACTGGAGAATCATGTTACCAAAATTTAGTCCGATCAACTCCGGACGAGCGCAATCGGACGGCTACCGGTTGGTGCGGACATGGCTCATCAGAGCCATGACAGACAGAATATTGAAAATGCTTCCGGGTAATTCCTTTGGACCTTTTACCTCGTACCTTGTGCTCATACGCTTTCTTTAGTAGCCGTCCGGGTCGCGTGTCCGAATTGATTGGCTGCGGTCGGTTCGGAACGGTCTTCAAGTTACATCTCTTCCCGTAAAAAATGTCAAGTTTTGTGAAGTATCGTTACAGGCCAATAGCCGTGAAAGCCTTAGAAATCGACGAGGCAAAGTATCAACGTATTCTGAATACGTGCAGGCTTTTGTGCCATGAGTGTCTGGTCAATTATGTCGAGCCACCGCATAATTACGTGCACTTCGACCCCCGCAGTCGTTTGATTTTTATGGAATATTGCGATCACGGATCAGTAGAAAACTGTAAGACTTGGGCAGCAATTTGTAAACGGAGGGTTTGGCGGATTTTTCCAGTTTTAACCAATCCCAAGTGGCTGTATTCCGTGATGTCCGTTTGTGATTGGTCCAGAGCACTCTTTGATGCGCTGGCTTATTTGCATCAAAACAACATCGTCCACCGCAATATCAAGCCCAAAAGGTAAAATTTGGAGCGCTTGCTAAACCCGAAATAAAGCCTTCTCTTAACCCGTGAATTTGCCTTAAAAGTGTGTGGTGTTGGCATGGACACTCTACCCTTGCCGGCTGGGACTTCAGTTTACCGGTTTCCGGAGGATGCTGGGAATCGACTACATTTGAGGGGCGAGGTAGCAACGAGGTGTTCTCCTCAATGTTTTGTAGATTGATATCTACGCAGCCGGCATCACGATCTGGCAAATGTACACCAGAAGGTTGGTTATGACTCCGGCGTATGATTTATCTAAATTTAGTCCAAAGCCAAGTTTGCAGTGGTTAGAGCTGCCCGAGACTAAAGTCGGTACTCCGGAGCATAAACTTAGGATAGAGGCTGCCAGGTATCTGAAAATTCAGTGCCGCCAATACATTTTGTCTAGGTGCCTTCAGTCGGAAAACCGACCGAATGCTGTTGAAATGTGGCGTACGTTCCGAAAACTGGTAAATTTACCTTGAATGCATTTTGCAAAGTTGTTGATTCGAGCTTGTGCCACTGATCGTTATTTTCAGGATTTTCATTTTGACGGGCCTGTGCTGAGGCCGGGCAATACGGTGCTATACCAGGTGATCGGTCTCGACGGAAGCGAAAACGAGATCCCATTGCTAACCAACAGTCAAGACGACAACGATCTCCCAGCACCAGTTCGTGTTCGCAGCATCTCGATTGAAAGCGACGCTGGAGGTTCCATAAATCCGCTGATACAACGGTTCGCGGAGGCGTGTGAGGTTCGCCGTGTTGAACGCGCCAAGAAGTGCCCCAAATTCTTCGCGTGGCTAAAGCATCTAAACGAGCAGCCGGATTTTGAAACGAAATACTTGATATTCCGCAGCATTGAAGCTGATAAGCAGGGTATATGTCGCATGCCGATTGTTCCTATTGAACTCTTTGATCCCAGCTTGATGCGATGCCACATACTATTCTATTCCCGGGTAGTCACCCACCCGGATGTCATTCTGTGGCGGCAGGACTTAATCTCTCAGTTGAAGAAAGATTACGCGATTCTGAAGGAGGAGGAGCTGGATGCAACCTGGAAAAGCTACGAAGAAAAATTTAGTCTGCGCGAATCTTGCACCAATGGTGACACAAACGCCTCACAAGTTGACTTAGTATATGCATTGTCCAAGCAGAAGCCGACGATGACGATTTTCGATGATATATTAATCTGCGAAGAAAGGATCCAAGCTACATGTCTCCTTCTGGCTATTCGTATGTTGTACGCTGAGAGCACTGATGTATTTACGAATGCGGAATGGTCGAAACTTCTAAAGGTAAGTCATTTCTTGCCTCTAGCATGCCCGCCCGGGTTTCTGTGATATTGCCGAAAATCTGATTCCCGAAAATTTGATTGCCGAATTAGATGTTGCCGAAGATTTGTTTCCCGAACAATTATATTGCTGAAAAATTAGATTGCCAAAAAATTGGTTTCCGACATTTTGGTTGCCGAACGTTCTGATTGCCGAAACTCTCATTACTATGTAGAGCGAGGGAGCGGTAGGCCTCCTCAGGCTTTCTTGGGTCCATTTGCATTTCCGGACCTGCCGACGCCTGGCGGAAGCCTAACTAGGGAATGGTCTCGACTCGACATCGAATTTCTTGTTGCAAGTTAGCTCATTTTGTAGATCTTGGAGGAGAATGATTGATGAACTTTTAGCTGCGGATACCTTATTTTAACAACGTTACAGCCCTTTAAAGTTTTGACCACTTCTCCCTCGCATCCTCCACGTGGCCGTGGCCTAGTGGCGAAGTCGGCCTCTGGGGAATCTACGAGGGTTCGAATGTCACGATTTTTTTTTTGCTTTTGGGCCAAACGTTCCTTTTTGCATTCTCAGGACCTAGACAAACTCTTTTTTGTTTCTTCAACCTCCGTGAAGATTTTAAAACAATAAAAAGTGCATCGAAAAGTTTTGGGGCGGAGACACAACCCCATCATTCCCATACCTTGGCAAATTAGTTATTTGCAAAATTCAAATACCTTGTATTCGCCGGGGTGCGTGAGTGTTTACTAGGGAATAAAATATACAAAATTTCAAATTTTATGAATTTTTTTGGGGAGCATGACCATTCCTTCGGGCAAAAAATTGTAAAGTTTTTTCCGATGTCGTTTTTCCTTATAAAACCTTCACGGAGGTTAAATAATCAAAAAAAGGGTTTGTCGAGGTCCTGAGAATGCAAAAAGGAACGTTTGGACCAAAAAGCAAAAAATAAAAATCGTGAGCGGATTCGAACCCTCGTTGGATTCCCCAGAGGCCGACTACTACGCCACTAGGCCACCAGGCCACGGTGGAGGGGATGCGGAGAGGGCTGATGAAGGTAGGTTAAAAACTTTAAAGGGCTGTAACTTTGTTAAAATAAGGTATCCGCAGCTAAAAGTTACATCAATCGATTCGTCTCGGCGAGATCTACAAAATGAGCTAACTTGCAACAAGAAATTCGATGTCGAGTCGAGACCATTCCCTAGTAAGGGTTTAGGCAGGCTTTTTATGCAACGCGTAAAAACATGTTAATTTGGTTATCGCATTCAAAACGTTGGTATCTTTGATTCAATAAGAAATTATAAGGATGCCGAAGGTGGCAAAAATATAGACAAGAGGGCAAGGGAGGTAATTGCGCCCCCGACCGTTCGAACCGACGCTTGGCTTTTGTGTATCCGCTTGCTATTAAAGCGCACGTTCAAGGAGGGGCCGTGTACTCGTCCCAACGTGTACACCCTCTGGACGTAGGGACCGCGCGCACTGCCTGCCCGTGCTGTGACAGGCCATTCCCCTCCTTTGCGGCGTGGGGCGCCCCTCGCCCCCTCGCCAGGTTGTAGCTGTGGCTGACTGGTATCCATCCGCGCCTCCCGAGCGGGGGGCCCGGGTTCGACCCCCGGCCGCGGCAAAAACTCTTTGCTTTTCCAAAAAACGTCCCTGAACGTGCCCTTTAAAGACCATCACAACTCTGGAAGGAACGGCGCTTATCAGTTTGATCAGATCGTTATCAGTGTACAGATAGGCGATAGGCGCTGCGCGTTGCCGCCCCCGGGGCACAATCTCCTCCCATTAGTGCGCGCTTTTGGCAACGCACGGTTCCAATTTGCGTTTGGTTCAGGTGTCCTTTTTGTTTGCCGCCCTCGAGGTAACAGTGCGCGTTCCATCCTTCTGACAGTCTTTAACGTATCGCGCGGTAAGATTGAAGAAACATTGGCCTGACTTTGTAGAATATTTTTGGACACCAATACAGCTAATCGAACCCCTTGGAATTTCAAAAATTCTGTATTTGTTCTGAAAAACTTCGAAAATTTTGCGACTTTACATAAAATTTCCAGATAAAGCCTGACTAATTCAAAGTCAGGCGTACTTTGCATAGCCCAGGCTCAGCCTAGGCGATGCAAATTGAAAGGCCTGCGGAAGCCTTGGCTTTAGCCTAGGCCTCCCTCACTCTAGCAATCGGATTTTGGGCAATCAGAACGTTCGGAAATCAGATTTTTAGGGTAATCAAATTTTGGGCCTCCACAGTTCCGTCAATCAAAACGTTCGGGAATCCAAATTTCGGCAACAAGATTTTTCGGTAATCAAATTTTCGGCAATCAGATGTTCGGCAATCGGATTTTTGGCAATAGCATCGGAATTCGCCCCACCCAAAGGCATTTTTTAGATTGCTAAAAAGAACGTTGAAGAACTTGGGAAGCTCACACCCCCTTGGATGCAATTTAGATTATGGATCCTGGCAAATTCTCGCCACAGTTGGCTAAGAATCGGCCGACATCTTGTCCGCGAAGATTTTGGCGAGATCCGTCGTTATGAGGCAAAACAGCAAGCGTTACAAATGCCAAAAACCGTATGCGTGGATCTGGATGCTCTGCGGGGAGCACTCTCCGAAAAAATTGAAGTTGCTGCACGATATGAAGAATTGGCTACGCTACTTTCGCCAACCGAAGCGGAGTTGACGGTCATAGAACTATTACGTCGGAGGACTTTTGATATTCTCGGCAATGAGCCGATGCCAGGCTATTACTTTGTCAAGAAGCATCCTCCCAACCAGACGTAAATGGAAGAAAATTGGTTTTGAATTGTATTTTTAGTTATCTCACGGTACATCGGTACTTTGGCTATAGCAACTATCCAGAAGCATTAGGTAGGAATTTGGCAGAAATGCATTGACTAGGAAATGTTTTCGGGCGGGCATCGGACCCAGTATGCGAGTATGTGCATCTAGGGTTGGCATTTGAGGAAACCGGTTTCCGATCGTCCGGATCGAAATCAATGCTTGGATTGACCGGATTGTATTGAAATCGATTTTTCAATTGCATATCGATCGGTTCTGCATAAAAACCGGTTTGAATCGAACCGATTTGATCGGTTCACGAAAAACCGGTTTTTAATTCGAAACCGATCGATCGGTTTCGGAAAAAAATCGGATTGTGGGCGGGAAACCGAGCGGAAATGAACCGATTTATGCAGAATTTTGGGTTGCAAATCACGACTTGCCTCATTTTTTCGTGCTGAAATTGGGGTTTAGCTCATAACTTCCTTAGCCATTATGTCTGAAAGGAATATAGCGATATCTTGGAGACTACCAACGGCGCAGTTTCGAAAATGGTACTTCTGCTGTGGGACAAGCACACAAAAAATCAGGCAAATTGTGATTTGCATCTAAAATTCTGTATAAATCGGTTCATTTCCGCTCGGTTTCTCGCCCACAAATCGATTTTTTCCGAAACCGATCGATCGGTTTCGAATTAAAACTAGAGATGTTACGAATCAAGTAATATAATGACCAAGTAAATTTGCTTGAACAACTTTATTTGCATCTGAAATCTTCAAGTAACTATAAAATTATTTTACGCCGTTTGCTTAAATAAGCATCAAGTAAAATAAAATTACTTGATTTACTTGATCTTGATTGTTTTGGGAGAATTACTTGATTTTCAGCGAAATTACTTGATTTTGTGCACGATTTTTTTTGTCCGCGAACCCAGTAAATTAGCATGCGATCATGTCATAAAGTTCATTACCATCCGAAAAATGCCAGAATTCCAGAAAAATCTTACTTGGCTCTTTCTCGAGCGAGTCAAATAATATTATTTTACTTGGTCATGCGCTCAGCCCCATCCAAATCAAATAATATTGTGCCAATGTATGCAAATAATCTTGATTGTTAATTGATTCTTAACATCCTACTATATATAAAAAAGTAGTGTCTGTGTGTGTGTCTGTGGACACTTTGCATAAATGACTCGAAAAAACCGGGTTACCAAGATATCGCGAAGGGGGAAGGTTTTTCGGGCCCAGTCGAAAGGTATTTAGGGGTATTCGAGGGCGTAGATTACTGCACGCTTATCAGATTTTTAAGAAAATGACGATTTATACCTTATTTTAGTGTTTTAAAAACATACCAGGGTTGAAAAGCCGCTTCGCGAGTTTTCAACCCTGGCCCCGTCAAACCCTATGATATCCCTTGCTTTGCATAAACCTTCCGCACTTTTATGTCACAAAAATGAAAATCGCGTCCTCTCCCCGATTATATAGGCTACTCCCACTTCCGGCGTATGCTAATTTCTTCCTAACAAAGAGGGTATCCGATTTTTAAGGAAAAACTTAAATTTAACGTTGAAAATAGCTGATTTTGCAAAATCTGATATGCGTGCAGTCATCTACAGGCCATTACGCGTCTAATGACGTATCATACGCCCCCTTCATCCCTTCCCCTCTTGAGATATCCTCCGGACACGCTGACGGAAGTTGCATGCAAAGTGTCATACACACACACACACACAGACACTATTTTTTTATATATAGTAGGATGGAAATGCCCTCATTTCCATACGAGGCCCTAGGAGGCTCATTTTGGATTTTGTCACGCTCTCAGTCGGTAGCTTCTGTGATCGTTAAGGTTGAGAGGTTGGCACTAATTCGCTAGAATTATGCAAAGTGCCCAACGTCTTAAGATCCCCGCGCAAAGGCCAGGGGTGAAAAGTCGCGTCGCGGCTTTTCAACCCTGGTCTCTAATTAAAACCGGTTTTTCGAGAACGGATCAAATCGGTTCGATTCAAACCGGTTTTTATGCAGAATCGATCGATCGGATGCAATTGAAAAATCGATTTCAATACAATCCGGTCAATCCAAGCAATCCATCCAATTTCAATCCGGTCGATCGGAAACCGGTTTCCTCAAATGCCAACCCTAGATGCACATACTCGCATATCTGGGTCCGATGTATTTCTCGCACTCGCATTTCCCTAAAATTACAGCGCCGCGGGCTAAAATGTATAAAAAAGCAATAAAAACAGCACGCAGGCAATAAAACGTTCTAGTTAAAAAAATCATAAAGGGGAACTATGTTTTTTTGGGACCGCCGGATTTCTGGGGGATGGCTGCTCCAGTAAAGGGCACTTAATGGGGGGAGGGCAAACAGCGGCTGGAAAAAATTTTCCCTTATAGGGATAGTATAATTTTCGACGATCTATCCCATGGTGTTATTTAGCTCCACGGCTCTTAAATGAGAAGCAGATGAAGTATTTGCAAAGCCACACCCTATACGAGCGTGCGATACGGTACCTCTCTATTTGGAAGCATTTTGATGATTTGCCTGAGTGCGGCATCCTTGTCAAAGAGCTCTTGCAAGAAGCTGAATCTATGGGACCTGAACTCTATCCATACTTTTTCTTCCATGTCCGACCTAATATCTTGAAGGAAGAGATCGGGCTCCTCGTCTCACCAATTGCGCAGTCGTGTGGTAAAACCCGGCAACCGATACAACCCATTTTAAATCCTTTTCGAACAAGAACGATGGTTGGGAGAGGATTTTACCGTATCGGATGCCCCAGACACAACGGATCTTTTCGGTAAGTTATCATGCATCCAAAAACACATGTAAAAACC
Organism: Mesorhabditis sp. LJ9110; assembly: GCA_038088335.1. Classification (NCBI taxonomy): domain Eukaryota; kingdom Metazoa; phylum Nematoda; class Chromadorea; order Rhabditida; family Rhabditidae; genus Mesorhabditis; species Mesorhabditis sp. LJ9110. Next base: position 18,638 of record JBBGBA010000392.1, read on the forward strand.
ATTGCATATACAGGGTGTCCCAAAAAAAAAACCCCCCTCGGCATTTGGCCGTCTTCTATCGGATCGGGGCCAAATTTTTAACAGTGATGGGGACCCATAAAAACTATGTGCAGCTGAATTTTCTAAGCAAAATATTGTAAAACCAAAAAGTTATCGCTAAAAAACTGATTTTTGGAAAACGCTGGTACTCGTTTTTGGCTATGTTTTCGCAATTAGCATGCGGTTTTTGAGTAATTTTCCAAAAAAAGGTCATTTCTCGGTCAGTTTCTGGCAATTTCGATAATAAAAAGTGATCAAAATGCCCAATTTAAACGTAATTTTCGTAAATCAAAAATATTCTACAGGTAGAAAAGAGCGCCCTCTTCATTTTTGCTAAACATTTCGAGGCCGAAATCCGTCAAAATCCTAGTGAAATCGGCAAAACAAACCTTAATTTTGATATATCTTCTTTGTTTTACAATATTTTGCTTAGAAAATTCAGCTGCACATAGTTTTTATGGGTCCCCATCACTGGTAAAAATTTGGTCCCGATTGGATGGAAGACGGCCAAATGCCGAGGGGGGTTTTTTTTGGGACACCCTGTAGCAATCCAATATCACTCTTCCAGAGCGCGATCGCCTCACAACCATCTGGCTGATGAAGATACACTTCGAAGCATACATGCCGGTGCTTCGTCGCGTTGTTTCGGAGCAAAGCGAAAATGGAAAAAAGAAAAGTTGTAATCGCATTTTCTTATCTATCAGACTAATATACGGGATGTGGCGTCAAACCACATCGTAACCTTACGTCTTTAATTCTTACTTTCAGCCTTACGACCCGGTAGCGAGCAGGCCCATAAGGAAAGTGAGCATGCCCATGAAGAACGCGAGCAGGCCCAGAAGGAAAGGGAGCGCGACGAAAACGACTATGAAGGAGACATGATACTTTTAATTAGGGAATTTTGGAGAAGACATGAACTGTTTGAAAAGGACTATGAGCATAACCAACTGAGAATCTGGCGGCTGCGAAAAGGAGATCCGAAGCCGACGGAAGATCGTTGGGAAGTAGTCGAAAGCAGGGAAATTAGGAAGCGGCTCTGATGCGGCGCCGTTCCGGAGCCGTTCCACACGTTATTCAACCCTGTTTCTCTCATATCAGTGTTGGAAACTCTCGGTCCTTGCTCAGACACTCGCCTTCCGCTTCGCGTCTACCTTAAATAATTTTGGCGTGTATCTTTGTGTGTGTGTGTGTCGATGTCAGTTTCGCGGCCTGATTTGAGGGCCTTCCGGTGCCCAAAACGCCCCAATTCTTCGTCGCTAGGGGGAATCGACCCTCCTGTTTCCGATGGCGTTCTTAGAATTACGATAAAATACAAGTTTACAAAGTTAAAGCCGGTTTTATTCATTTTTGGGGGTCCTGGAGGACTAATTTGCATAATGTGAAAGAGAAATTTCCTCATTCTTGCAAGTTGCGCTCGCGTGTGTGGTCGGTTCAGGGAAGGGGGGTCCGAAGGACCCAAGCTATCGGAAAGTCAATTTCTCATGCAAGGGCCGCATTCCAGCGCCCAAGGCCCGCGAAGCGGGTTTTGGGCGCTGGTCTCCATTAATTTAAGTCGCTGTACTAATAATCTTCCGACGATGTATAAGTTTTAATTCCGATTTGAAGTTTGTGCCTCAATCCCAATTTTGGCCAGAGCCTTTGCTTTACGGTTTTGCTGTATGTTTGTTTTGATGATCTGCCGAAAAAGAACCGCACGGCCTCCTGGCATTAGCTTTCCTCTTTGCTAAATGTTATAGGTATGTTAGGTATTACTTTTGCGATAAAAATGCAGAAATATGGTCAGAACCCCTGGCTACACGCGACCGTGCGCAGACATTTACAAATTTTGACGAATGCGGGCACCCGGCGGATGCAGATAGGCATGCAACAGCCTCCACTTGCCTGATAGCGTCTATGGCCCGCCTCCGAATCGATTTGTCGCAAAGCACGCATCCCATTGGGGCCAGTCAGTGGACTTTTATGTCGGCGTACTTTTTCTTACCAAGAAACGATTTTCAGGTAATTAGGGTCGTCACCTCGCGGCAGGAAATTAACGGGTGGAACACCTAAAAGCATGTTTTGGCGCCCCGAAGAATTTGTCTGTGGCCCTGAAAGTCAGGTTTATGGAAACACCAAGGAGCGCTATGTATTAATCCACCCGCCCAGGTGATGATATTTCCCGAACTTTTAATTTTTTTTGCCCCGGAATCTTTTGTAGTGTTTTCAAACACCGCACATTTTAGCGGACTGGTTTGGAAAGTATACGTGCTAGTGGACGAAGCTGGCAAGCGTTTCGCAAACAATTGTGAAAATTTCATGCGAGAGGCGTTGCATAATCAACGATTATTGGCAAAGCCTCATCCCAACATAAGAACGATGCGGCCCAACGGGATCAATGTTTTTCGTTGGCAAGCAAATCGATGCATTTACGGCGTTCTAATTTTCGACTATCTTCCGCAGATACTTAATAAAGGTGATTCTAACGAAAAGGATAGTAGCATTTGGTTATTGGCGCCCTGGAGTCTACTTAAAGAGTCAGGGGGGCCTCTTTTCATTTTTGCTCGACAGGATTGACGAAGCATGCAATTGACGAATTTCATAGGTCCCGAACAAGGCCAGTGTTGAAAATCCGCGTAGATGCTTTTGAACGCCGGTTGTGATTTTAAGAATCGTAGAGTTTATTTTCTTTTTAAAGGGATATTGACGGCAGCGGTAGATGACCTCTGATCGACTTTTTGGAAAATAGTCAACAGGGTTGGAACGTCCCCAGGGGCGAGACGCAGAGACATTGTTCCCTCGCGTCACCGACTACTTATGCCGTCGTTATCCCTTTAACCCTGGTTTAGTTAGAGAGCTTCCCCGGCATGAATTACTTATCCTACTATATATAAAAAATAGTGTCTGTGTATGTGCGCGTGTGTGTGTGTGTGCATTTGCATGCAACTTCCGTCACCGTGTTCCAGTAGTATCTCAAGAAGGGAAGCACTTAGGGGTATTTTCGGTACGTCATTAGGTGCGTAATAGGCTGGAGATGACTGCACACATATCAGATTTTACAAAATATTAATTTTTTCGACATTAAAATTAAGTTTTTCATGGAAAATCGGACACCCCAATTTGTTAGTATCAAATTAGCATGCACCGGAAGTCGCGGTAGACTATATAAAGGGGCGGCAAGAGCATTTTTCATTTTTCGTCATCCGAATCCGGGAAAATTATGCAAAGCCAAGAATATCATGGAGAAAACGGGGCCAGGGTTGAAAAGCCGCGAAGCGGTTTTTCAACCCTGGTCAGTATTGGAATTTCAGTAATCACGGACCAACGTGTCAATTATGCAGCCGAAGACGTACTTGCAGCCGCTTCTCAGCTTGTGGAGGGAATAAGTCACCTTCACGATGTCATGGGGATCACTCATCGGGATATTAAGCCCGCTAATGTCTTCATCAACAGTGATGGGCTTCTCAAAATTTCTGACTTTGATATCTCGCTTAATGGGCTCCGCGGACGCTTGCCGGACAAATGGGGAACTCTGCGTTACATGTATCCGGCGCAAATTTTTCAAGGCGTGGTGAGTATGAAAACAATGCCTAAATCCTGATCAAGTCTGTTTGATGATGGGCTAACACAAGTTTTAGTACGAGTGCCGTGACGATCTGTGGTCGTTGGGTGTCCTCCTCTGGGAGCTAGTGACAAAAAAGTCTGTTTGTCAAAAAAAATAATAAAATTCAGGTGGTGCTTTGACGGGCTAGAAGCAGATGATCTTCGTGATTTTGAGGCAATTAATGAATTCGTTGTACCAGAGCTTCGTAACGCGAGCAGCATTGCGCTGATAATTGGAATGCAAGTTCTTGTAATTTTCTCAGTGCGAAACGAATAAGTTCCGAGCCGTCTACCACGGCATTCCACGGAGGCAAGGATAGGACCCCCGGGGCCGCGGCGCAATCGCTTAGCGCCGATCCCAAATCTCGAACAGAGGGTCCGGGTTCGACCCCCGGGACCAACTTGCAACAGCTATTTCTCCCCAAAACCTTTGCCAAGCTTTTGCGTTTAGCTTAAAAACTGTGCTCCAGTCATCGAAAACTGCTAAAACAATAAGGATCTGGAAAAATTAACCCGATCAAAAAAGACGGTTGATCCACTGGCGTCCATTTTCGCAAAACAGTCACTTGGAGCAATTTTAAGCGCCGATTTCACGCACCGGGGGGTAATCGACCTTGATTTTACCAAATCTATGCTCAGATTTCAGCGACAATGCTTGGTTTCTGCGCTATTTAAAACCGCACAAAATCTGAACTGAACTTCAAAAGACCATCACAAAAAAGTACCAGAATAGATTTTCGATAGTTAGGTATCAAAAGCCGCGCTTTGGCGTCTAGAATATATAAATCTGATTGAGTTTCTAATTTTTCTATTAAAATTTCGAGAAAAATCCAGTTTTGTCCAAAATTTTATTCATTTCGAACGAAAACGTAGCGTGCGCGCTCTCCCCTTGTGCAAGGGAGCCTGCCGTAGTCCAAAAGCTAAACGTGCCTGCCTGTTAAAGCCTGGAATGGCGTGCTACAGCGTATGAGTTTAGTTGTTGCCGACGTCCGTATCGCCGAAGCGCCGCCGAGCTGAGGCAGATTATGCAGACGAGTGTAAGATTTTGCGCATGCAGGCAGCCTTGCATTCCCGTGCTGAACTCGCCAAGAACAAATAAACGCTTGCGGGGAGACTTGCCTTTTCGTGCGCATTGCCTCTAAGCACAACCCCAAGCTTCTTTTACACAGTCGAGAAAGGATCTAGGACTCAAAAACACTGACCAAACAGAAGACATTTTTTTATCAGCCCTGAGAAACCAATCGTAGAGTGTATGAATCGGTTGAAGGTTATTTACAGGTTCCCGGACCGCTGCCGGAAGCCTTCAGGACCATCCCGCTCGAACCTCCAGAGTTCCGATTGCCGGTGGGGCATGAGGACGTATTTATCAAAGAGCGGTTAATCTACGAGGCATTCCGCTATTACCGACCTCCCATGAGGAATCAGGTGGACGAGGCCTCGTTTGACTCTTCGGATCAATTTGATGAAGTCGGCGTTCACTCAATATTCAGCTCGGTAACTCTCATCGATTTTGTGTTAAGGAACTTTAAAAAAAAACTTTACCTTCTGTTAATTTTTGCGTTGCTGTGTATCACGATCAGGGGCAACAAGGGCAAGTTCCCCCCCTTATGATTTTTTCAATAAAAATGTTTCTGCTTGCGGCGCTCTTCATTACTGTTTTTAAGACGGTTTTTACTGCGTCAACTGTCCATATAAAATTTTCGCCTGCGGCGCCTTTTCTGTGATGTTTTTAATGAATTTGAGCGTTTCTAACGCTTTTTCCTAATTTTGTTGTGACCTGCGGCGCTGTTATAGCTGCGATTTTTGAATGTTTTGAAAGTGGTGACCTAGGGGGGGTGACCTTTTTTTAATGTATTTTTAACAAACCTCTTGGCTACGCGCATCGGTTTTAGCGGTTTTTCGAAGGAAAATCCAGGGTTTGAAATTTTTTATAGTTTTCCAAAAATGGTGGCTTGCTCCGGCCCTAATCACGGTGAACTACAAGCAAACGATCTACTTTTTTCAGCGGTCGTCCCAATGCAGCCGCGAAAGTATGACGGCAAGCGCAGAACCAGACCACCCAGAAACGAGCCGCAGCACATAAAAGTTATCCCCAATATTTTATTAGACAACAAATAATATTCGCAACCATAAATCACATGACGTACAGAAAAACGAAGCAACAAACAACATAATTTCTGTTCGAATTTACGAAAATAAAGTTATTACAACCGGATTCTCTTGATCTGGATCTCATCATCGATTGCGTCGTAGAATACATCATCGTCGGAGTCGGATTCAACGTCGCTCTCTGCGATCGGTGTTGGTGGCTTGGCGCGTTTTTCAGTCTAAAAAAATATTATTGTTGTCTTACGTTTCGGACTAAATTTGATTGGTTTAACTGAAACGGCTACAATAAAAATTCTGGTGTTATTTAAAGCTCCAAAAACAAACCTAATCACGATTATTATCTAAATTTCTATTTAAACTAAGCTAAATTTAATTTTAAAACATTTAAGGTAAAAATTAGCGTTAATTTATCGATAAAAGTATAATCCTCACCGTTGGAATAAATATCACATCATCTATTGAGTTGGAATCGCTATCGGAATCGGTTTCGACGTCGCTTTCTGTGAGTGGTGCTGATCGAGCAGGTTTTCGTTCCTAAAAAAAATATAATAATTATTAATATAATTAAATTGTCCATTTTAATTTAATTTAACTACAATAAACAGCTATACTACAAATTCTGACGTCAATTTCAAGCAAAAACATCAAACAATACCTGATTACTAACGATTTCCTCTTCTTCCAACGAGTTCAAAAAATCATCGTCTTCATCATCCTCATCATCCCTTGGGTAGAATTCGACGTATTCTCCAGTTTTCTCATCGACAGCAATCTCCCAGTGTCACATTTGGCCGGATGATTTTGAAGGAAGGTTCCCCGTGCCGTCCGTAGAGAAACGCTTCCGAGATCATCTTTTCTTGGCCTAAAATTGTAATATTGTTTTTGATAGCTTTTTTACTTTTTTTTATTGCTAAAGATTAAGCTTGAAATTCTTAATTCAAGATCCTATAAATTGGTTCAATAACTGCTTTGAATAAGACTTTCAAGAATGTTTGTTAAAAATTAATAAAACCGTCATAAAAATTTCGAGGATGTTGATTTTTGGCAAAATGCAGCTATGAAAATCGTCAAAAGCTTTGGCAAAAGGAGGTTATCGGCTTTGAAAATCGTCAAAAAGCATTGGCAAACGGAGGATTTATGATGGTTTCCTGGACCTTTGCCCCCATGAAAATACCACAAATTTGAATGTTACCTTTCAAAACGAGCCGCCGAATGAGGAGTGGTGCAGAATCGGCGGATCGTGCCCGGACGTCCTCGCGAAGGTTCTTGTCGGCCCAGTAGAATTTGGCGCCCTCGGGAAGTACGGATGGGCCCAAGTAGGGGGCACTGTCCTCGAGGCCCTCTTCCGGCAGGGCTTGAAACATTTTCCCGTGGCAGACGTGTGTTGATTTGCGTTTCCTGCTGTTTTCTGAAAAAGGCCTAATTTTGACGGGGTTCTTCATTACTCTATCGAGATTTAGAAATAGGTTTTCCCGTTTTTACTACTGAAAAAAGAAAAACTTGTTTTCGGGGTTTGAAAAACATATTTTTTACAGATTTTGAAAATCAAAAAAAAAATTCCTACCGCTTCCCCCTCGATTCTTGGAGACGTTCGGCGACCACATGAGGTGCGCCTGGTCAAAGTGGCCCAGCGGCAGCGTTTCCCGCCAACTCCACGCGGCTAGATGGAACTGAAAAGGACATATTTGAATAGATTTAGCTGATAACCTTATGTACTACGCATTTGTACCAATCTATTAAAAAAAATCCAAGTTTCAGCGCCGCAAAAACACCAATATTTCCAAAAAAACCAACCATGTGATCAGCGCTGAACTCTTCAAATTCATCCCTTCGTAGATGCCGTAGAACATGGGAGTAGACCTTGCGCTCGTCCTCGGAAAGCGATGTGTAGTCGTCTTTTGGCGCTCCCCAATCGGTTAGGAGGAATCTCTGAAAAATACGTTTTTATTAGTTTCAAAAAACACTCACCCGATCGACACGATCCGCCTTGATCTGCAGCATCAATTCCTCGAATTCGATCTCCACGTCCGGCTCGGCATCCCGGTTCCAAATATCGGCCAGGTCTCCTTTGTGGCGATGAAGATCGGCGATGATCACACCGATAGCGTTGTGCTAAAATGAAGCGATTAAGAGGGTGGTGTCACTTTATTCGGTAGTATTAATGCCTTTTTCTTTACTTATTAATATTTAGTCATAGACTCACCGTCACTTCCAACGGCAGCTTTCGGAAATCCAAGAATTCAGGGCACAACACAGCCAACAGATTCCTCTTCAGCCAAGCGATGCCATTAAGGTTTTTGTCGATTAGCGTCGTCATTACCTAAAAAATATAAAGTTTTCGCATTAGAGCAGGTAAAAAGTATTACAGCAAATAAAAACCAAAAACGGCAACTTGAAAGACTTGAAGCAATTATGACACCCACTCAGGATTGGCGCCTAATCAAGGGGCAGATGTTTGCCACGCTTCGCCACTGATACGCAGATTTCAAAAAAAGAACGATCAGCACATTAAAGATATCGATATGGGTCAGTGGTTATCGCGAGGAATGGCTAATCGGCGCATTAATATAAGAGTTCGTTGAAAATACTATGCTATTCGCAAAATTCGAAAAAGACCTTTCTAAAACATTTATTACATCTTCGGCTTTTTCGCTTCGGGCTCTTGTTTAATTTCATCGCAGAAGACGGCGCCAAGGGTGTCGATGTCGAACACTTCGAATTCTTCTTTTACTTCTTTACCAGTGACGGTTTCTTGGGCTTGTTTGAGCGCCTGAAAAAAGTGTTTGATGATAGAGAGAGAGAGAGAGAGGAGAGGGGAGAGAGGAGAGGGAGGGAGAGAAAATGAGGCATATCCTTACCTCGACTTCGTCCTGAGTTGCGTTGCACAAAACGACGCCCTCAGCACCAATCTCGAAAACGTCAAACTCCTCTTCTTCTTCTTTAATTGAGAGGTTTCGAAGAACAGGTTGAAGGTTCTGAAAAAAATATTTAATAAATGCTGTTAATAATATTCCTTGCCTTTGTTGAAATTACCAAAAATCACCTGTTTCTCAGTGGGCCGTACCAACTGTAAAACGTCGGCTTCCTCCTTCCCGTCTGGCCGCCGGAATTCGATGTATTCATGGGTCTTCTCGTCGACCGCAATCTCCCAAGTATCGCACAGATCCAGCGTACATCCACAAGCCCTCCTTCTGCCCTTGCCGACCGGGGTCACCATGAACTGGTTGCCGCTGAAGAACCGGCCGAGAGGAAGCCCTCGCTCAGGAATTCTTCGTAATCTGGAAAAAAGGATTTAGTACATTAGCGGGGGACGGGGCGGGGCATAATACTTTTTCTTAATATTTTATTTTGTTAACTAATTTTTATATTATTTTTATTAATTATATCACAGCTTCTATTAAATTCCGATTTTTGACAAGCTCTAAAATCATTTTTGAAATTTGGATCAAAAGGTTAAAATTTTGCGAGCATTATAACAACTGTCTTTACAACTTTTAAGTTGAAAAGCCGTCGCTATCTAAGAAGGGTAATCAGATAACCCTGTAAACAAATATAAAGTGTATAAGGAAATTTATATATATTCAGAGTAGAGAAACTTCTAAAAAACTTGGACATCAAAAAGTTTCAGCTCGCAATTTTTGGTTGAAAAGGAAAAAAGCCTAAAATACAATTAAAATACTTCAAACCTTCAATGATCAAGCGGCGAATGAGGAGTGGTTGAGCGTTGGTGGGTCGGGCTCGAATGTTCTTTCGAATTTTCAGATCGGCCGTGATGAACTTGGCGCCGACCGGTAGCCTTGACGGCCCAAATACGGTGCGATTCCTTCAGCCGCCCTCCGGGATACGTGAAAACGGTTCCTCTGCAGGCATGCCGTGAATCGCGTCGCCTTCGGTATTCTTGAGTGACACTGAAAAGAAAAAATATGCTTTTGTAAAATCGGGGGTGGAGAAACGCATTTTTCCTACAATTCTCGGTGGGCCTAGTAATGTAATAACAAGTATTCTATAATAGTTTTCAGGAAATTTTGCTATAGGTCAAGTGGAAACACTATTTAATATCTCGTATTTTATGCAAAAAATTGCGAACTTTCTAGCTTTTACGTAAGAAGCGGTGTAGAAAAGGTCATTCTATTTATCTCAGCATGGATCCTAAGTAAAGGTTGTTTTTCCCGATTTTGCAAAATTCTGTTCAAAACAAACTATCAACAATTTTGAGAGCACACCCGTAAAGTAATATTAAATTACCTGGATAATACGCATCCCGATGACATTGTTTCAAGATCTGCGCCTTTTCCTCGGGCGTCACCGGGCGCCTCGTGATGTATTTCTGGTGGATGAACCCGAGCGGAAGCGATTCGCGCCAAATCCAGGTGACCACGTTGAGCTAAAAAAAGCAAAAAGTAAGTAAAAAGATTCCTAATCTAAAGCTATTAAAAACCCACCAACTTTTCGTAGCTCACACCGCTCACTTCGTCGCCCCGTAGCTGGTCCACGATATAAGAGTAGACCGTGCATTCGTCGGGCGTCAATTCGGAATATTTTTCCTTGGGTTCTGCCCATTTGTTCATCAGGGCCGCCTGAAGTTAAAGACGCCTTTCCCCTATTTATCCATATTTTAGGCAAACTAGAGAAAAATAAAACAGCGAAGGCTGCTAAATCCTGGAAACGCAAAACCTACTCGATTTTTACGATAAGACATCGTCATCTTCTTCAACGACGCGTATATTGTGACGGGCTCCGATTGGCTGGGACGATTCCAGAGATCCGACAACTCTTCTTTGCTGTAGTACAAATCGTAGACGAGCACACCGGCTGCATTATGCTAAAAACTTGTTGAAGACGGTGTTGTACAATTAAAACAGTTATTATAACCATTAAATCGTCAGAAATACAATACAGCGCGTGAAAATTATTACCACAGTTTGTGCGGGAACAACTCGAAGATTCAAGACATCTGGGCGTAACTCGTCGAGAATCTTCTCCCGGAATGCCATCATGGAAGGGGGCTTGTTGGCCATCTCGTGATGACCTGAAACAAAGCGACATTCAAACCAATTAAATCGATTAAACGGACAGAAAAGTAGCGAATATAGTGGTTTTTGAACCCTACTACAACAGTATACAGATTTTCGAGCCTCATAGAAGCAGGCCTGGGAATGGGCCGGCCCGGGCCGGCCCGCAGCCAATTTTTCGGCCCGCGGCCCCGGCAGCCGGCCGGCCGGCCGACTTTTGGAACATTATTACCAAACCAGTATATGCCATCATTTAATTTTTTCCCGGGGTCACAAAACGTGTTAGATCAACTCGTTAATCGTCCCATAGGCTTGCACAACCGATTTAGGTATAGTATGTAACGAGAATTTAATCATAAAGCAGCATACAACCAGTACTTCTTTAGTTCAATAGAAAAAAGTCTGTTTTACTTAATGGAGGTCAATTTCTTTGACGCCACTTATTTGAACGCAATACACTTAAATAAGGCTAACAAGGCATATTCCCAGCATTTCTGAACACCCCCCAAAAAAAAGCAAAAAAGATTGACCTCGGCCGGGATCGCCCGGTCGTTTTCTATAAATCAAAGTTAAGCCAAAACTCGTTTTTACTTTTAACTGTTTAAACAGATGATTTAACGAAACAATAAAGAAAACTTATAATGTAATTAAATTACCTCATTTAAACTCAATATAACTTATTGGCAAGGTGGCGGGCCGGCCGGGCCGGCCCGGCGCCGGCCCTCCATATTTGACGGGCCGGCCGGGCCCGGGCCAAAAAATCCGAAAATCTCGGCCTGGCCCGGCCCGGCCGGCCTGGCCGGCGGCCGGCCGGCCCACGCCCAGGCCTGCATAGAAGGCGTAATTTTTCAAATTTGCTAGCTATGACTTCGATTTGCCAAATCTGCCGTTGAGGTATTTTTGTTTTGGGTTTAATTTTGTCGAGAAAATTCATACTTAAAGCTAAATTTATCCAAATTATCAAGGTTCAAACCCAAGAGATTCCAGACCGTGGGTGGCGCAGGCGCGAAGGCGGCAGTTACGGTGGAAAGAGCGCCCAACCACAGTCCATGGCAGGCGGGCAGAAAGAGGACGAGCGAGGGATCGGATGTATTCCCTGAATAATGGCTGAAGCACATATATAAAAATATGTTTAGAAAGTATTATAATAAAAATATGCAGTAAGCCCATGTGCTTCTCAAGCTTACCTTTACGGAGTTGTTAATAGCACAGATCGATCAGTTTTGATCAGATTTCGTGAAACATTGTTGGGATCGCCCCCGAAATTTGGGTTTATTACGGCCCTGATGACATACCACAACCGCCAATGGGTTCGGTCCAGATGGTTCAAGGGAAAGGGCGTACTGTACGTGTTTTTCGCGCGTTGCGTGCGGGTGTGCGGAATAGCAACCGCTTTTTAGCTGCGCAGGCCCCCAATTGCGCGACGCGTCTATCGCACGTGTTGCGGTCTTCCCTTCTTCCCAAAGCTACCGGACGTTTTATTAGGGGCCGGACCGCTGCGATACCTCATCCATATGATTTTGTTACGCAAGACAAGTCCTTGAATTGATCGAATTAGCCGGTGGGGCGGAGTGATAAGCACATGGCCATTTACCCTATTTCTGATTGCGACCCCTTATGAAGGTTGCATAGACCTGACTTGGTCCGTATAAAGTTGGATTTTAGTGGCCAATTCTACGGTATTGTAGCGAGGATCGGCTTTATTCTCGGGAAGGGTCGAGCCTCCCACCAAATCCGCACGAGAATGGTGTGGTATCCATCAGATTTTGCTTTCCACCACGATCACGAGATTTATGGGAAAACTGACAGCCGTTATGTGCTGATTGATAAGACAATGTTGGTGAAGATTGCCGTAATTTGCTAGATTCTCCTTCTACTAACCCAAAATTAATATTTTACAGGGCGACCGTCTGGAAAATCTACACGCTGCCGGAGAAACAAGGGTCGGAGATTCCCATTAATACCAGACATTTCGAGCGCGAGAAGCAGCGAAACCTGGAGCTGCGTTGCAAACCTCACGAAAACCTGATGCTGATCAAGGAAGAAAATAGGATTCAAAAATTCCGGTGTAAGGCTGACGGAAAGCAGTATGGCGTGCTGATATTCGATTTTCTGCCGTATACCCTGGAGAAAGGTAAGGTTATAGGCGTACGCTTCCAACAGCGCATAGTTATGCACGTAGAGATGAGGCAAAAAGAGCGACAGGCAGACGCTATTAAAGGGCGTTAGTCGTACGTCCCAGTACCCGGGCGTGCATCTGCGCTTTCCGGGACGTAATTCCGGATTTTCTATATCTATGCTGTTAGCCATCGCTAGGTCAGCTTGCTTTTGAAAGCGAGTTGTTCTACACGCTGCCTGACAACGCGTTGACAATTGCTAGCCGTTACGTATTCAGTAAAAAAATTAATGACGCCATCTCCAAAATTGATTAGCAGGGCATGCTGACGTAGTCGTTATCGGACCACGTGACCACGTCACTGGGTGGAAGGACCCCCCCCCATGAGATTCCCTGGCCGCCACTACGCGTGACAACGCGGGCGCTGCTTAGCTGTATTCAGACCCAACCATCGATTAACTGAACTTTCAAGTTCCGCATTTAGTTATCTGGGAGCCGTCAATAAATTACACGGACGATGGTGTGGCAACATTGGCCTCCCAAATGCTGTCGGGTATCAGCCATCTACACGAGCTGAATATTGCGCATCGCGATATCAAGCCGGCAAACATCTTCATCGACAAGAATGGAATCGTGAAGATCGCCGACTACAATATATCCCTCAACGAAGGATCCGGATGCTTGGGCAGCGACACGGGAACTTTGCGATATATGCACCCGCGACAGCTGTTCGAGAGCGAGGTATGTAAGTGTGAAATGGAATTATTGAGCAGGGATATACATTTCCTAGGGTAATAAAGACTCTATAAAGTAGTAGTAAAGGTAAAAATAAATTCGATGGACTTCCACATAAAGAGTCCTCAGTTTCAGCATGCTTTCTTGTTTTCAGTGTCATCGTCAAGACGATCTATGGTCGCTTGGGGTTGTTTTGTGGGAGCTTGTTACCAGGAGGTAACTTCTTAACAATAACCGCACTAACCCTTCTCTAGAAAATGTTTTGAAGAACTGCAAAGGTCGGAGCTTCAGGAATTTTATCAAAATGACCAGCTAAACGTTCCGCCACTCGGCGGGAACGATTTCATCCTAAAAATAATCGAATAGTATAGTTTGCTCGTTACGAAACCTTATCGGTATCTCAGTTGCTGCCAGCCGAAATCGACCGAACTATGTGCGAAGCAAGCGAGTGAAATGTTAAACGAAGCCTTGAGAAAGGTTTGGTAGCCCAAAAACGCAACATTGTTCCTTGTAGAAGGGGCGCAAGCTGTCCGCGAGTTTCCAGACATTCGCTAGCGGCAGCCACGAAATCCGCCCGCCAGTCGGGTTGGAATCGGTCTATATCAGCGAGACGCCAATCTATCGGGAGTTCAGAAATCGCGGGCCATCATTCAGCAACCAGGCAACCGAGGCCGATTTTGATTTTGAGCAATTCGACCCCGCCGCCCTTGCGCAGGAGCTCTATGGCTATGTAGGCTTTTCAAATTTTAATTTTACAAAGTTGTATGCCATATTTGGCTACGGTTTACTGTACCCCCCCAGCCGGAAGGTTTTGGCTATAACCTCTTTATTTTACATTATTGTAGGATCAAAATAAAAATATTAGTGTATGTCTCGACGCTCTATCGGATGGCGTTGAAAAAATCCCGAAAAAATGATGGAAATACGGCATATTTAACAGAAAAATATCTTTCCCCATATTTATGTAACGATGCAACGCATTAATGGTTTTTCAGGTACCAGAACGCAACGAAGAAAGGTGGATGTTCGTATCCCATGCGCCCCGGATCGTCCGGAAATGGTTGAAGTGGTTCTGAAATTACGAAATTCCCATGCACAAATGTTTCGTGTCGTAATTTTCGGGAATCAGACTTGCTTCGCGTGGTCGGCCCTTTCCTTTCCTGGTTCTCGCCTGTACATATGATGTAATATCTGCTAGCATGAGTGCACGCCGGATTGTTTTGCGTTGCGCTATTTATTCCCTCAATCGTTGCTGCAACCATTTAAATCCTTGGCCATAGCCTTGTCTTGCTACGATTGACGTCATGAACACTTCTAGCGGTCTTTCGGGTAGGCTGGCTTCTTAAAAAATGCATAGGTCTTAATGAATGCACTTCCAAAACCATCACCATTGCTCAAAAATTCATTCCGACATTTCTTTTGCAAAATTGAAGCTAAATAAATCGTTTAATTCTACCTTTCCCAGTACACATTTCCTCCAGCCCAAACTGGAAAATGATTTCATGCTCGTCGACCGCATTCGGGCGATCGATTTTGTTGGCCAGGATTAGGAACGGGATCTCTGGGATCTAAAAACACATAAAAATTAGAAAATATAGAATCTTAACGCTTACCCTGACGTCTGCCAAAATCGGTTTCATCCACTCTTTGGCTTCCGCAAATCGCGCCTTTATCCGTAGCGTCGATCAAAAAAATTATGGCATCAAACGTAGGAAGTTGGGCTTTGAAATTTCCACCAGCTAAAAAGACGAATTACGAATTAATTTTTAAAACCCTATTTTGTTAAAAACTACAGGTTACAACCACGTAATTTCGCTAGAAACACTAGTCGATTTAGAAAAAAGGCGAAATTCTATAAAAACTTACGCAAAGGCATGCCACCCAAATCATAGACATGAATATGAAATTCATCAAAGATCAACTGCTCTCCGACTAAAAAAAATAAAATATCAGTATTACCGTACTAACTTACAAGTCGCCCGGATCCCTGGAGGATTTTCGAGCCTTTGCGCCTTTGGCTCATCAGCGAGCATATGGAGTAGCGTCGATTTCCCAGAATCATCCACCCCGGTCAGCAGGATCTTGTAGTGACATTTGAAGCCTAAAAGTCACGAAATACAGAGACTAGGAAAACCTTAAGTTTAATGACAATGATTTTTTTTGTTTAATTGATGTTGCAAAAATCCCGACAAAAATCCCGAAAATACCGAAAATTTGGAGGCCCTTTGGCTGCGGAGCGGTTAAATAAACTTTTACGAAAAATTCGTTAATTTCACTTTAATTTAGCCTTTTTGGTTAGGAAACCTTCTAAAGTTTATAAAATTCATTTTCGCAAGGTTTTTCTTCTAATAAAAATCTTCCTAAACTCATAAGAAATTTATAATTTTTTTTCTCAGCTAAACTCGGCTTCAAATACTACCCAAATACATCAACAGCGCCATCCACCAATCCCAGATCCATTCAAACATTGCGTGAAAAGGTCCGCAAAAGTAAGAAAAAGCAGATGCAAAATGGAATTAGTAACTCCACAGGCTCAAGTCCACCATTTTAAGCAAAAAGCCGGCCAACAAAAAGGCTCCACCTCATTCTGGGACACCAATGTTGTGCCACGTGTCGAAAAGAGTGAGGGCAAAGATGCGGCGAGGGGAGAATAAGTCATAATTTGTTTGCACGGGGCGTTGCCAAGGGCATCTTTTAGAGCCTTTGCAGGCGTGTTGTGTTGAGGAAAGCATTGGAAATCGCGAACGGAAATCCATGCTTTATTGGGTTGATATGATTTGATACATGCACCATCAGACTAACGCTTTTATTTCCCAACGCAGTATCAGTTAATGATTATTTTCCGTAAATTTCACATGTCATCCCGACGTCATATCGTCAGCCATACCGCTAACAACAACCGAGCAGTTGCACGTCATCGGCTTCGTCAGACAGGCCACCTAAATTTAGATCTATCGATGACTTGGGACCAAAATATGGAAAGTTTTTTTTGCGCATAAAGTACTCTAGACGGTCCCATGAACAGCGTCTCTACCCTCCTGCCTCGAACTGTAACCATGCTACGGTAGTAGGTACACGTACCGTGGACTTGTCCCTGAAGCTTTGGTACCTCGCCCAGTACTTTGGGAGTTTCGGATCGGCTAGGTCCAGGAGCCAGCCGACATACGAGCGGGCTTTCATATTCTGAATTATAGATTTTATGAAGCGCGTTCTCTCTCTCGCCCTCTCTCTCTCTCTCTCTCTCTCTTACATTGAACAACTTCTGCAGCATAGCGTTATTGTTCAGGACTCCAGTGATGACCGTACAAATCTGGTTCATAACCTGTGTCACGTCGAGCTTGTTGCACCACTTCTTGTAGGCGGGGACGATCTGGATAAAATTTAGTTATATACAGGTTCAAGCAAACTACATATTTCAAAACGCCTAAGCACATTCGGAAGGAACCGTATGCATAGTCCTTACCGACGAGTTATACAGTGGCTCCAGCGTCTCCTTGGCGCCACACGCCAACGCGGTGCCGATTTTGTCGATGTCGTAGCCTTTGGACTAAAAGGGTTTTTATCCAAAATCTCTCCTTAACTTACCTGGCACGTGCCCATCACCGCCGTGGCGTCACCCACAAGCTGCGCGCACAGCGCCGGCTCGTTGGCCATCGCGCACGACATTAGCGTGGGCAGGTTATCGCTGGTGTAGTTGATGAGCACTAAAATATCAAGCGCTCAAGGAGTCGTTTTAAGGCATACTATTCCCAACTTCGCACATTGTCGGAGGGTTGCAGTTCTTGCGGGATTTGATGAAGGCGACGATCGCGGCGGGAGCGCCGGAAGCGAACTAAGAAAAGCTATCTGTTTCGTTCCCTCATTCCCTCTCTCTCTCTCTCTCTCTCTCTCTCTCTCTCTCTCTTCTTCTCTCGCTCCTGCTAGGTTGCTAGTTTCGTTTCTCTCTGCGTCGCTCTCACTACTGTAGCTCTCACTCCCCGGATCACACACGTTCTCTGTCGCTCTCTCCCGCTGTCTCCCGCTCTCTCCCGCTCTCTCCCGCTCTCTCCTGCTCTTTCCTGCTCTCTCTCTCTCTCTTTCTCTTTCCTTTTCCCTTTCCCCCTTTCTTCGTACTCTATCGCTCTTTATATCTCGCTCTCTATCTCTCACTCTCTCGCTCTCTCTCTAGCTCTCTCCCGCTCTCTAATGCTCTCTCATTCGCTCTCTCCCTCTCTCGCTCTCTATCTGATCAATTCGAAAACTCACACCCCACATTGTCTTCTTCGACACAAGTGGCTTTCCCAGGGCCTTCAGAATAGCGTCCATGGCAGCACCGCATTTCGTCGGAGGCGTATCCGATGGACAGTTGGCGGCTTGGCAAAGGGCCAGGAGTCCGGAGGCCAACAAAACTGTTGTGAGGAACCTCGCGTTCATACCTTGCAAATTTTAGCATTAAAGGACGGAGAAGTCAAAAGTTGCGTGGTCGGGGATAGAATCCCGTTGTCAAAAACTAATGGCGCCGTAGTGTAGCGTATTAAAAAAGTTAAAAAACTAGGCCCTGATAACCAGAAAGCATACTGTAGGTTTATAGAGTCCGAACATCGGTGGTCGCGCTGATGATCTGGGCTTTATACACCCGCCCTCTGACCGGATCAACCCCGAGCAGTCCAATTAAAACGCGATATTTTGTAGTCCCCAGGCTGATGATCAGACTGCCCTCGAGTGCATGAGAGAGCAGAACAATTTTTTTGCTCCCAAAAACCAACAAACGATCACGATGTGTTGTGGGAACAGAATACGAACTCGTTGAACTTGTGACAAGGTAAATTACCCTCGTATTGCAAAAATTGATGAAAAGTTTTATCGCTCAAAATCCCGAAAGTCATAATACCGACAGCGGAAATACCGACCGCCAAAATGCCGACATGTAAAATAGATAATTAACAGAAATTGACATTCAAAGTCACATCATTAAAAATGTTCCATGTTTCAACATCGCCAATTACCGTATTCTAGGCTTACGGATGTCGGCATCTTGTCCTGTTCCTATCTTGGGGTCGGGAGTTTCGCTGTCGGGTGTATGGCTGCCGGGATTTTGACAGGAATGGTAGCAGGTCCGTTGCGGTTCTACATTTTCCAAAGCATCACAGGAGGATATATGGCTTTCAGGAAAAACCAGTCGTTACAAGACACCCGGCAGACGCGTTGCGTCTTTTTGGAGACAACCAGCAAATGTTCCAGCATCAAACAACGATATACGCAACGCGTAGGAATGCGTCCCCAAGCTCTAAAAATCACCTCAATCGAGATACTTGACTAGATAGATCAAAGTTTCGTACCAGAGTTTGTTCGGCGCTATTTTTGATGCTCGTTCAGCTGCAAATTCAGTTGCGTATTGAAAATGCCCGTATGGCCCCGGTTACGCCTCGAAAGGTAGCGTAAACCCCAGCACCGTACAGTTGCGTACAACGTCCATACGCGCTGCGTAGCCACATTCAAGAGTTTCGGAAGTCGTCTTACATTTGCATTATTTGTGCACCCCGAAGAAATGCTTTCAAAATTTGTTCGAGACACTCGTGGAGGTCTCGGGGTTAATGCTAACCTCAAACTTGGGTAATTAAACCGAAGCTGTCGTTGGCAGGCCGCTCTTACCATCTGCATTGAGTCCAGGTGAGCGACTTTTCCCTTGCGGCCACTTGCTGAAACAGTATGATTTTCCAGGTTTCGAAAATCATGCGACCAGACCCATCACCAACCAACTGCTGAAACAGTAGATTTTCCAGTTTGAAAATCGCAACCATACCCATCAACCAACCAACTTGCGTATCGCAGATGCCCGTTTGACCCGGTTACGCCTTGAAAGGTAGCGTAAACTGGCGCAGTACAGTTGCGTACAACGTCCATACGCTGTAGCCACATTCAAAGTTTCACGAAATTATATACATTTGCGTGTTGCCCCCGAAGGAAATGCTTAAGAGTTGTTCGAGACACTCGTGGAGATATGAGGGTTAATCTTAACCTCAAACTTGGTAAATTAAGCCGAAGCTATCGTTGTGACCGCTCATTACCATCTACGTGAGTCCGGTGACGACTTTTTCCTTGCAACCACTTGCTGAAACGATGCTGATTTTCAGGTTTCGAAAATCATGCCAACCATACCCATCACCAACCACGCGCGTATCGCAGATGCCCGTTTTGACCCCGGTTTACTTGAAGAAATTGGCGTATTTGCGTACAGCGTCCTTACGCTGCGTAGCCCATTCAGAGTTTCGCGAATGTGGCTGCGCAGCGCGTATGAACATTATGCCTAATGCCGAGATTCCCCTCAGGCGTAACGAAGTCAAACAGGCATCTGCGACTACTGAAGTATGGGGCTGGTGATGAACATGTTTTGAAACCTGAAAGAAATCATGCTGTTTCGGCAGCGGTGACACGCGAAAGTCGCTACTCGTAAATGTGCGAGCGGCCGCTGTTGTTTCGGTTGAATACGAAGTTGAAGGTGCGGCCGGACCTCGCAGTGTCTCGACTTTGGAAAGCATTTCGCTCGAAGTCCTGATGGCTACGCAACGCGGCAATTGTACCTGTAATTCGCTTAACTCGAAGGCGACAGCTAACAATGTGATGGTGGTGCCGAAATTTCAAAACTGAAATCGCTGCTGTTTCAACGGTGTGGTAATGGCGATTCAATCGCCGTGCAAAGAACCTGAAATCATACTGTTTTCGGCAAGTAACCACGAAATCGCTCCTGGACTGTGTGCTAACTTCATTAATACGAAGTTGAGGTGCGTGGCGGACATCCATTCAGGCGCGGAAGCTTTCCTCGGGGAATGCCAAATGTAAGACGACTCGCGAAACCGCAGCGCGTATGAACGTTAATACCTGTATACCGGGTTACGCTTAACTTCAGGCGGCTCCATCTGCGATGCGACACTATGAAGTACTGTTCAGCGAAGTGAAAAGTCGCTCACCTGAACTCAATGCAACGGCTCGGTTATTGCAAGTTTGGTTAGCATTAACCCCGGACACTCCACAGTGTCTCAGGCTGAAATTTGGGCGCTGAAGTGCAGTAAACGACGCAGATGTGGCTACCGTACTGCAACGCTGCGATGCCGGGGTTACAGCTCAGGCGTAACCGGGGCCAAACAGGCATCTGCGACCTGCAATGTGATGGTATCGAACGCCGTTTCGGCAGAAATCTGTTTCGGCAGTGTGTTGATGATGGTCTGGTCGCTTATGTTCCAGCCTGAAAATCGCCAGTAGCGCCATAATGCCTGAACTGTCTGAATAATGAAACGACAACGCTTCGAACAGTACGGGATTTGAGTTGGCATTGGCCGGACACGGTGTCTCGAACATTTTAGGCGCTGACTCGGGGGTGAACGACTTCGCGAGCTTGCGGATGTATGAACGTTATTACCAGTTCGCTACCTTCAAAGCATGTCAGCTGAGCATCTGCGATACCTGTGGTAAGGCCATCAGACTATGTTCAAAACTGAAAAATGTTGTGTTCTGGTCGCGAAGCCTGGGGAAAATGCTGCTGTTTCAGCAAGTGACCGCGAAAAAGTCGCTCACCGGACAATGCGAATGGTAGTATAACTTTGTTCAACTTCGATTCAATGCCAGTTTGGTGCTTGATAACCCGAGAGAGACC
>JBBGBA010000344.1:0-58557 GCA_038088335.1 Mesorhabditis sp. LJ9110
TTTTTGATGCAGATTTGTGAAGTTTTGACGTTTAGGATTAGTAAAAAACCATTTAGAAACGTTTCCATTCTTTTGATTTTAAAAATTAAGTCCTAAGAAAGAAAGCGCCCCACCCTCGTGAATGCGAAAGAACCTCAACAACGCGTCTAATTCCTTGTCGACCCCTTTAAACTAAAATACTGACTTACTCTGGCACTGGTCATCGGTGTAGTATTGTAAGCACTCGCACTTGTACCCATTTCCATTCGTCGGGTCCTCCACGCAGGTACCCCCATTCTGGCATGGATTTGTTGGGGTGCACTTGTGAGTCTCTAAATGGAGGGATTAAGAGGGGAGAGAGAGAGAGAGAGAGAGAGAGAGAGAGAGAGAGAGAGAGAGAAAGAGAGGAGAGGGAGAGAAAGAGGGAGAGAGTGAGGGAGAGAGTGAGGGAGAGAGTGAGGGAGAGAGCGATAGTGAATGTGAGAGAGAGGGAGAGGAGAGAAAGAGAGATAGAGAGAGTGAGTGAGATAAATCCCAAAAACTCACGATTACAGTACTGCCCATACATCGTGTCGTCATTACAGGTACAGGCGAAGGAGAAATCCGCCAGATTGTAGGTGCAATTTCCGAGGGTCCCGCACGGATTCCCGTCGCAAGGCGTTTTCACTAAAATTCAGGCGTTTTCCAGGATAGTGAAAGAGAGGAATTGAGGGGCAAGCTAGCCGGGAGCATTTGGGAATGCGGGGGACAAGATAGCAGAGGTCATTTGGCAATTCTAACTACAAAACCAACCTCCATTACAATCCGCTTTCCCGGTACTCGGCTTTCGATCCCTCGGGCAGACACATTCGCCTTTCCTGAAAACGCTGGGTTCTTTTTGAGGGATAGCGGACCAATTTTTTTTATTGATGGCAAAAAATTTAGATATGAGTTACGTTCAGTTTAAAATTTACCCGACAAAGTCAACGCAAACGCCCGGAGAGCAGTCCATGGATGCGCACTGCTGAGGTTCGTCTGAAGAAATTTTCATAGGTTTGTTCTGGAGAAATTCTTACAGTAGGGGGTGACCTGCCAATAGTGACCGTTGCCGTTTGAGGTGCTCCCGCAAATTTGGTCGGAGCTGAACATTTTAAGTTAGTTTGACAGGCTAGCAGAGATCATTTGGGAATGGAAGGGGCAGGCTAGCAGAGATCATTTGGGAATGGAAGGGGCAGGCTAGCAGAGATCATTTGGGAATGGAAGGGGCAGGCTAGCAGAGATCATTTGGGAATGGAAGGGGCAGGCTAGCAGAGATCATTTGGGAATGGAAGGGCAGGCTAGCAGAGATCATTTGGGAATGGAAGGGGCAGGCTAGCAAAGATCATTTGGGAATGGAAGGGGCAGGCTAGCAGAGATCATTTGGGAATGAAGGGCAGGCTAGCAGAGATCATTTGGGAATGGAAGGGCAGGCTAGCAGAGATCATTTGGGAATGGAAGGGACAGGCTAGCAGAGATCATTTTGGACAACGTACTCCTGATATCCATTCAATTGGGACTGGCCAGAAGCCGATTTCTGGCATTTATCATTGCATCCCCAAGAAGCGCCTTGATTCGTCGGCTTCTCCTCACACAGCGAGCACTGCTTCCCGAGAACCGCTGCAAAATGTAGTTTTTAGTCTTAGCTATCCGATTATTGGTTTGGATTTTGTGTTGATGGCTGGAAAAACTGGCTGAAAGTGACAGAAACAGTCGATTACACCTTTAGCAGCCCCAAAAACTATTCGAAAATCTTATTGATAAAATTTACAAGCTATATTTAAAGATCTGTTTTGGCGTACTTTTGTTGTACTATTCTTTCTTACAAGGGAAGGTCGTTTGGGTCAGGTGTCAAATCATTCTGAAAACTTGCCAGTTGATAGAGAATTGAAAACGGAACAAGGTGCGCTAAGTCGTTGTCTGCACAATACCCCTAATTAAAAAGTTATGGGCATTTTAAGTTTGCAGTCTAAAAATGAGTTTTGCGCAGGCTTTTGCATCAATACCGCACCGTTGCCAGATTTGATTCATCGGTGGTTTCTTGACCCTCTCTCGTTTCCACTCCCCACGTCTCTGGTAGCGCAATCGGTAGGGCGCTTGGCTCAAAATCTTTTGAAAAATTTTTGGCATAAGTTCGGGACCCGAACTTTTCTATCTTTTTGCTTTTTGCTTTTTGCTTCTGCAAATTAAGGTTATTTGGCGTAAAATTTAAAGAGCAAAAAGTTGGACGCAACAAAAACTTGAACTCGATTGCAAAAATTTAAAAAATTTCGCACTCCACGGCACTACCTATTGCGCCAAACTGCTTGTCAGTTCGCGGACGCAAGAGCTTGAAAAGGGGGGGGGGAAGGCCACAATGAGGACCCGGTCAGAATTGTCGGGTCGTTTCGTGCTTTTTTATATAACTTCAAAGGCTTATAACTTTTTAATTTGGGGTATTGTGCAAAAAAATGAGATTAAGAAACTCCACTTCATTTTTGATTTTCTATCCGCTGGCAAAGTTTCAAGTCAATTTGACACCTGACCCAAACAACCTTCCTTTGTTAATAGTATTCTTTGTAATTTCCGTGTTTCTATTGATATTGTTGCTTGTTTGTTCGCCATGGTCCACCGAAGTACCACGGCCGTTCCCAGCGTTTAATTGTTAATTCAAAACCCCCGCGCTCAACAAAAGATCTCGCGGCACTTCTCCCAAAGATCAGCTCGTGAATATTTCAGGGGTTCTGTGGAAAGGATTGGCCCTTGAGGTACAAGAAAAGCAACTTTAGCGACTTAGAAGTTTTGAAAAATCGAGGAAATTTCTTTTTAAGGATCCAATTTTTTTGTCTGAAGTAAATCGAGGAAGTGCTCATAAACGTTTTTTACTGTTTCTGAACGTAAAAATTTTACAAATTTCGATAAAAAAATGCAAAAACTATCGATTTTTTTGCCAAAAATGGTCCTTTTCGTCTAAAATTTCAGTAAATAAAAATTTTCTTAGGTTTTGGATAGTTTTTCTACTGCAGATTTTGTAATCAATTTGAATAGGGTTTAAATTTTGCAAAAAAGGTTATAAAAACGCTTTCTCTTCGTTGTTACCCTTGGATTCTGGGCATTAGGATTTTTTCAGGCGCCTAGTTTGTAGCCTAATATAGTTTATAGCCTAGCGGAAGTTGTATTCCAGTGTACACTAGGTGTAGTTTGTAGTCTCGTGCAGTTTTTAGCCAAATACCCACCATAATAGGTATAATTTTGCCCGGAATTGATGCCATCCTTGAATTTTTGCTCGCACTTCGAGACCGTCGGCTGATCGCCCATGTCCGAATTGTCGCAGTCGTTCACATTCTAAAATGTGCGCTTTTGCGATACCGTACGCCAAAAATCAAAATCAGGTAATGCTGGTCAACAAAAAAAATTCTCCAACCCACCCCGTTCAGCCGGTAGCAGCCCTTGTCCTGGGAGGTGACTGAAAAATTACATTACGCTATGTAAATAGAATCCACAATTTCTGTGATACTGGGCTTTTAGCGGGGGAGAATAGGTTTTGCATTTCCGCTCATACTACCTACGTATTGTATTTATGTATCTTAACGTACTTAAATAGTGTTTTTAGCGGTTTTTAAGATACATAATCCCAAAATTTGACTTGTTTGGTAATTTTTTCCACATTTTTTTTGGCAAAAATCATTCATTTAATTAATTTTTATTTTTATAAACTTTATATCCGTAGAAATCGTGTAAATGCTATAAAAATGGTCTTAATTTTGCGCGGAAAAAAGTACAGGATCACTAAAAAAACTGGCTTTCCCCGCTAACAGACCAGTGGCCACTTCTGCTTTGTAATTACGCTATAATGATAGGAAATTTGCGTAAATTTGAATCGTCATTTCTGACGAAAAAATGACAAAATTTTGCTATGGTTGCTTACAATTCGCCTGCAACTGCATACACGCTCTCCCTTGGTATAACGGCGTGCAGGTACAGTAGTAGTCTTCCCCACTGAAAGTTATAGTTTGTAGTTTAGAGCCGTAAAATAGGCTATTAAGCCATTAAACCATACTTAAAAATGTTCGAGCAAGTCCCGCCATTTGCGCACGTGTTCGGCTGGCAGATTGTTTTATCTAAATTCACAAAAATTAGCAAAAGTTTTATATTTTTAAGGCAATTTTAAGGTTATTTATACGCCAAAATAAGCATCAAAAACTGTATTATATCTTTTTCCTTGATCGCAACGGCAAAACGCGATGAAAATATAGATTTTTGGCTGTAGATTTCGCCTGTGGAACATTATGGCATTATATCATCAATTAGCATAAAATAAGGTGAATTTTTAATGCTTTTTAAAGTAATTAACCAGCTAAAATACGCACCTAAAACTCTATTAAATTTCATACTTTTTATCCCCGCCGAAACGCGATAAAACTGGCCAATTGTGGCTGGGGGGCATCCCCTTTGCGGGTCTCTTTGCGCCGGCCGCAGCCCCTCACCCCTCATCAACAGCCCGCGACAGACCACACACGTCGGGGGTGTAGCTCAGTGGTAGAGCGCCCGCTTTGCATGCGGGAAGTCCGGGGTTCAAACCCCCGTACCTCCAAACACTTTTTGCTTTTTGGCACAGAATTTGGGAATTGTATCGTGAAGCTTTTGCAAGTATTCAGGAAGTGGGAAAAATTGTTTTAAGGTAAGTAGGAAGGAGTTGATGGTTGGAATGTGCCCAAAATGGCAGGAAGCGCTCCGAAAACAGCTATACCTCGATTTTTCAATCCAAATTTAAAGAAGAGTGAGCTCCAAAGCATCAAAAATTTATAGAAAGTAATCAAAATGCCATAAAGCAAACTATCAAATGTTCGAAAACTACCAAAAATTGCATTAAATCCCGCAAAAAATATGAAAGGTGTTTTATTTCGAAATAATGAAAATCAAGCTACGGAAAGACGTTTCAGACAGAAATCTCTACCCGATAAATAAATATTCGTATAATTAAAATACTATTACGCATAAATAAACACCATTACGCTTCAAAAACCAACATTGACAGCGCTCGCCCGCGTATCCATTCGGGCATTGACAGATATAGGTGCCATTATCAGAACTGCAAGGGGCGCCCTGCTGACACGGGTTCGAGGCGCACGGGTCGTTCATATCTAGAAGAATTATACAAAATAATAAAAGATTGTCCATCAGAATAAAAAAAATATATAAACGTTTCAAAACGTTTCAAAAACACGAAAAACTGTTAAAACAAGCCCTGAGCTACGGCGAAAGTTACGCAATACGACCGTTTACAGACCCATATCACAGTTCTCGCCGGTCCATCCGGTTGAGCAGACGCAGCTGTACGAGTTTATGCCGCTCTGGCACACGCCGTGGCCATTAGTGCATGGGTTGCAGGCGCAGAGGTCGTCGGCTGAAAAAAATCGCTCTCTCTCTCTCTCTCTCTCTCTCGGTCTCTCCATCAGCCTCATTAAAACCCCTCTCTCACTCTCCCTTATCCTCATGCTCTCTCTCTCCTTCTCGCTCTCGCCCTCTCTCTCTCTCGCTCTCGCTCTCTCTCTCTCTCTCTCTCTTCTCTATACCTTGAGTACAATTCGTTCCGCTCGTCCCCTCATTACACAGACAATAAATGTCCGATAAACAATAATAGTAATCCACGTCGGCTGTCGCACCGGTCGTACTGTAAGCTCATTATTTTGTTAAATTTACAGGGAAATGAAATGCGTTAAGGCATTGATCATCAAAAAAGAGGATTTTACCTACCGAATATAAGCTGGCTTGCACGCACCGTAGTTCTCACAGCCGTAGGGAGGGTAGTAGGGATTCGGGACCTAGGATAGATTTTAGGCTTATTTCCAAAGAATCTCTGCTAGCTCGCCCTGGACACCAAGGAATCCCTGTCTTGAGGGTGAAAAGCGGGCTAGCAGGGATTTTGTGGAATTTACAGCGGTTTTTCCGATGCTAAATGGCACGTTGTTGGAAGGCAAGCTAGCAGCGATCGTTGAGTAATTTTGAGGGCAAGCTTTGAGGCTCGGCCGGACGGATCCTCAGAAGAAGGGGGGCAAGCTAGCAGAGACTCCTTGCGGAATTTCATAGCTAGCAGAGACTTTACTTTCCAAGGCTATTGATAAAGAGAAACCGAAAGAGACGAAAGAGCGAGAGAGAGTGATAGATAGAGAGCGAGAGAGAGTGAGAGACATAGAAATCGTATAATGAATTTACCTGTGCCACGGCGCATCCAATAAACAACAACACTCGAATTAACATAGCCAGGCCGGCCGGCTGTTTTGCACATAGGCTACCGTAATCCTAACTGGCTGGGAATTCCACGTGGGACTGGGAATACCTTCTAGCCTGGGAGAACGCTCCCTACCATGAAAAATTTATAGTTTTAACCACTCCCCCCGGTGAACTATGGCCAGTGAAAAGCGCTCTTTTTCCCGTCTGTCGCCTTTTAGAAGAGCTTTGGGTTACGGTAGTGGATTGCATTATTTAGGAAGCTGCCCATTTCCATGGCATTTTTCGGAAAGCGTAAAGGATGCGGAGTGTGCTTTGAAACACCACGATTTTTCGGGGATAACTGGAAAAAGTGAAGGTGCTCTCTCTCTCTCTCTCTCTCTCTCTCGGTCTTCTGCTCTCGTCTTCTCTCTCTCTCTCTCTCTCTCTCTCTCTGTCTGTCTCTCTCTCTCTGTCTCTCTCTCTCTTACTCTCTCTTTGTTTCTCTTTCTCCGTGTTCCTTTGTTTTTACGTCCTGCAAAATCGCGTATGCATGAATGTGATTGAGTGGTTATTTATTTGATCCGCTATTCACGTGGGCTAATCAATTTATTTAAAGCATTAAGGCGTATAGAAAATATCTGTAATAGGGGAACATGTCCAAATCTCGATAATCAGTATCTTGAAAATCAGAACAGCGAAAATCAGATACTGCAAATTAAAAAATCTAGATTTAATTTTCACAATTAAAAAATTTGGAATGGCCAACATGGGGTGAGGATTGCAGAAATAGCCTCGGAATCTTTAAATTCAAGCGTTTTAACGTCCAAACAGGGAAAAAGATCATTCGGCGCGGTCGCGTTGCCTTCGCATCTGACTACTTGCCAGGAATCAACGCTGAGGGCCGTGGACCAGATTTCGGAGGTTTACAGATTTTAAATTAGGTTTCAAACCGGCGTGTCTCAACAGTCGTAAATGGAAAATTTCCCGGTGGGGGGGGGGCCAAACACCAACTGGAGTGGAGCCAACCAAAGCTTTTGCCGCGCCCCAGACCCGTAAATCATGGTGCCGGCCAGTGAGGGGAGGAGGATCATGGGCCCTGCGATTTTCTCATTGAGCAAGGAAAAGACAAATCAATGGCACTAGGGGTCTCCCTAAAAGCAAAACGTCCAAAACGGTCGACCGGGCAGCCCGTGGCTTGCCAGATGGTCCCCCTGAAAGCGCTACAGCAAAATAACAAAATAACAGAATTGGCTCTCTCTCTCTCGTCTCTCTCTCTAGTGTCTCTCTCTCGTCTCTCTCGCACTCCCGCTGCCTCTCACTCTCGCTCTCTAGCTTCCTCTCTCTCTTCTCTCTCTTTCGTTTCCCGCACTTTCACCCTCTCCCTCTCTCTCTCTCTCTCTCTCTCTCTCCTCTCTCTCTCTCTCGTTCCCTCTCTCTCACTCGCTCTCTCTCTCTCATTTGTTTCCCGTTAGCTCTTTAGGCAGAATTCCATCTTTTCTGAAATACGATTTATTCATTTGTCACTTCCCGGCTTTGCACATAAATGCGATTATGGTCAAAAGAACATACATACAGCACGGCACTTTAAAAGGAAATAAAATTCAATTTATCGCTTTCGGAGCACGCGTGAAAAATGACGATTTGCGAAAAACGTTAAAAACCGGCGTGCAGAGGCCGATGCCCTCGGCACTCTTTTCGATCCCAAAACCAAGCACTTTAAAGGTGCGAGTCTGGCCGTCGACCTGGACCCCGGTGTCTAGGTTGAAGCCGTAGCCAACCCGCTGCACAGCATTTTCCTTTTCTCTCCAGACGACCTTAGCCTCGGCGCCCACGTCCACGCCCTTGCTGGTGATGCCGAAGTTTGCGCCCACCTGTAGATCTTTTTAAAGGAGCCAGGAAGCGTGAGAATCGACCCTTCCTTCGAGTAGGTCTCGACACTTACACTTTCGCCAAAACTCGGTTAGCTTTCGACCCACCTTCACGCAGTCCAGATGGTGTCTCTCGTTTTCTATATGCAACACGCCGGCCCGGGCACCGACCTGAATTCTGGTTGACGTGTCTAGATGGAAAGACGCCTATTTTGCGCAGAATTTCGAGCTGATTCCGAATCCTTACTTCAAAACTGCTAGACGACGATTTTGCAGAATTAAGATGAAAATAAAATGTCTCTGCATCTCGCCCTGACGCGCGTTCTCTGCCGCCCTGTTGGCTACGTGCCAAAAAGTAGATCAGGGGTGATCGACCTATGCCGTCGGTATGCCTTTAAAATCGTGGTTTAGCAAGTTTTATAAATGGATTCGGCATCTGCGCAAAATTTTGCACGAAATAGGCTGATTTCGATCTCCAAAAAGCAAAATCATGAAACAACCAATCCTTGCTAAAAACGTACGATGCATTAACAAGCGTAGGAAGCGTACGAATTTTACGAAGTTCACGAAGCGCTTGAATCGTACGCACCGTACTAACCGTACGAAGCGTATGAGGTGCAAAGCCTGTGCAAAGCGGAAGCGCAAGCACAAGACCCAACCCTATCCGTTTACATGCCCCGTAGACGTATGACGTAGAAAACCTATGAAGCGACCAAAGGATACGCTCCGTACTAACCGTACGAAGCGTAAAAAACGAACGAAGCAACCGTAAGGCCCTTAAAAAAATGCCCACCTCAATTCCCTTGCCGATGTATACATTCCCATCCACCGGCAGCACGGCACCATCCTTCATATTCACGAGCGTCATCTGCGCTTCCGTGGCTATCCCATCCTTGTCCGCGCGAAAATTTTGAACCGCTGAAGAGCCGAGCGCCGAGCCAGCCAACGCTCCGGCTATGCCACCCACCGCCCCGCCAGCGACACACCCGATCGGACCAGCCACCGCTCCTGCCAACGCACCGGCTTGAACTCCAGGTATTCCCAACGCGGCCCCTCCCGTCCATTCTCCGGCGACGCACAGGCTACACAGAATTGTCTTCTTGCCCGGGTTCCGCTTGCAGTCCCGGCGTCGGCGAGCAGGATCCGGGCGAATTCTAGGCTCTCCTTGGCTTCCTCGGAAAGTTCCCCCTCGCCGGCGTCCTCCTCTAGAGCGGAAACGGCCCGCTGCCATTCTTCGATTTCATCGTCGATCTTGATTTCATCGTAGATGGTTTTTCCGATGCGGATCACGCTAGCGACGATGGAGACAACGAGAAGAACCCGACCGCCAACCTGAAGAGAGAGATGGAGAGAGAGAGAGAGAGCCATTTCGATACTGGACTGTTATCGGGGGTTTAGCAGGAAGAATAAACTAGCCAAAACTGACCCTCAACCCAGTCTGAATGTTTGCAGCCGCGTTTACAACCGACGGAGACAGCTGGATGTGGGGGTTGCTGGGACTAGGAATGGCCTTCGCATCGAGCACCAAGCGAGAATGGCCGGACTGCGTGCCCGGTTGATTAGAAGGGTTCATGAACCGAATGAAGGCACCTATGAATAAATTTATAGAGATGCACGGGGAGAGTGGGAGAGGGAGAGAGAGAGAGAGAGAGCGGGAGAGAGCGAGAAGAACATAGAGAGAAAGAGAGACAGCGACAGAGAGAGAAAAAGTGAGAGAGAAAAAGAGAAAGAAGAGAGAAAGAGAAAGAGAGAGAAAGAGTGAGAGAGAAAGAGAGAGAAAAAGTGAGGGAGAGCGAAAAGAACCGAGGGAGCCATATTGAGAATTATACCACGATACCATCATGAAATCGGCCTCCCGAATCGATCAATTTCGGATCCATGATTCCAGCCACCATCCGACCGTTCAACATGCTAGGCGGAATCAGCCGGTATCTATATTATGAAATTGGCGCGTTCACGAAGACGGTAGGACTCTAATATCAGCCGAGGCATTGTCTATCGTACCTGCTAAAAGCCTTCGAAAGCTGCAGCACCCTCGTGAGCCTTTCCAGCTGTTTGCCGTACTCCTTGAGCTTCGCGCTCCTCGTTTCCGTCGTTTTTACGCGCTGCATTTTGGGCTGAAATGGGAGGGGAAATGGAGAGAGACAGAGAGATGAGGGGAGAGAGAGAGAGAGCGAGTGAGAGATAGAGCGGGAGAGAGGGGTCAATTTTCCCGGCTTTTAAGTTAAGGTTCTAAACAGTGCAAAAGCAATTCGACGTCCGAAAACACGTTACGCAACCAAAAACATAGAAAGCCGCTACGAAAAGCGTTTCGCGCCGCAATTGTCGCAGCAGAAGGTGTTTTCGACCTCCATTATGGATACTTCACGGCACTACCCAACTGATAAGGGGGATTAGCTGGAGGCTCGGCCCCGGGTTCGTGCCCGCTTGCGTTCAGTTTTTTCGGCCATGTTAAACAACAAATTCAAAATCATCATTCAACGCTAAAAAAAATTTCTGTAAATTCCCGAAAAATAGGGAATTTTTTAAATTAGAAAGCTTTACATCCCAATTTTTATCGTTCCCCTTGTTTGGAACATCCAGCGATAATTTCCGTTTACATCCGTCGCTGACTGTCCGCGTCTTAGCCACAAAGTATTCACTTCCGCCTGTAGCGCGGCAAACTCTAATCCTGGACTAGGTTTATTCAAAACAATGTAAATCTAAGTCGCGTGTCTGGCTTAAGGTACAAGAACACACCGGTTACATGGTGTCCCCTGGAACATTGGAATTCCACGCTTTTCTGGGGATGGCTTCGGATTTAGACACTTATAAATATTATCTGTCACCGTCATTCTCTCTCTCTCTCTCTCTCTCTCTCTCTCTCGCTCTCTTTTTCGCCATGTGCAAACTCGTTCCCGACCATCGACAATCTTTCCTTCAAAAACCCACGTATGGCAGCCTAGCAGAGAACCTTGAGGGGTGGATGAAACCGGCAGGCTAGCAGAGATCATTTGGGAATGGATGGGGCAGGCTAGCAGAGATCATTTGGGAATGGACGGGGCAGGCTAGCAGAGATCATTTGGGAATGGAAGGGACAGGCTAGCAGAGATCATTTGGGAATGGAAGGGGCAGGCTAGCAGAGATCATTTGGGAGTGGAAGGGGCAGGCTAGCAGAGATCATTTGGGAATGGAAGGGCAGGCTAGCAGAGATCATTTGGGAATGGAAGGCAGGCTAGCAGAGATCATTTGGGAATGGAAGGGGCAGGCTAGCAGAGATCATTTGGGAAGTACAGTAAGGCAGTACATTTTATTCTTCCTTTTTAACTCGTAATTTTGCATTATTTTTATCCCCTTTTCCGCAAAAATCCGAGCCAAACTTTCCGACCCCAAAATTCCGTGACTTTCAATTAGGGCGGGGTAGGCGGAGGGGAGAATCCCGAACAAATCGGACCCACCACATACAAAAAAATAATTAATCGGCAGGATTAGACCCTCGGATTAGGACTTTTTAATCCCGTCGCACTGGCCGGCAGCTAGTCTGGAGCGCTACCCTTTTTTTGCAAAATGAATCGGAAGATCAGCAGGAATTGCAGGGATTTTTTGAGTAGGGGGGATTTTAGCCCCGGATAATCCGGTCGCACAAGCTGAAAAGTCTAAAAATGCAGCTTTGTTCGGGTGGTGGGAGAGTTCAGGGCGGAGAATTTGTTTTAAAGGAAAGTGACAGCTAAAAATTTTTGAAGATATCCAGGAGGGCCAATTAGCATGTATTTTTAGGCTAGATTGAACTGAGAGAAAGGAGAGAAGAGAAGAGGAGAGAGAGAGAGAGAGAGAGAGAGAGAGAGAGAGAAAGCGCGAAAGAGCGAGGGAAAGAGAAAAGGCAATTTTTAAAAAGGATTTAATGTTAAAGGGGTGTGCCAGCTCAAAAAAAAACCCAGAGGACGGAATGGATGGCCAGCTAGAAGAGATTCTCCGAAACAGTTTACGATACATTATGAAACATAGGAAGTGCGTACAGGTTAGCAGAGACCAGCCGACGATCGGTTGCAAGCAAGCAGAGATCCTTGAGGAAGAAAGGAAACTGGGAAGCTAGCAGAGGCCATTGTTGAACCATGGAATGCAAGACAACGACTCCTGAGGAAGACGAGGCTCAGCTAAAGGCTAGACTAGCAGTGAAAATTAGTGGAAAACTCTAATCTCAAAGCAGGCTAGCGGAGATCAGCAGCGTGAAAGTGGCAGGCTAGCGGGGTTCTCTGTGGATTTGGAATGACTTCAAAAGCTCGCGGCGATCATCTAAAAAAATAGTTAAAATCTCTCTCTCTCTCTCTCTCTCTCTCTCTCTCTCTCTCGCTATTCTTGAGATTGTCTACCCATCTCCCTGATTTTAAATTTTTGATACCGAGCAAAAATCACCGTTCCTGCGCCCTTGCTTGGACCATTCATTTTTCCGATGTTTTTTCGAGATCAACCCAAGATTAGTCTTCATGACTCAGCCAATGAATATGAGGGCGTGGGCTAATCTTCCACGTCTCCCCCCTAATTCCCAAGGCAACTTTGCAAATCCCCGAAAAAAAAACTAGATTCTGACCGCACCGCATTAATGGGGGATTTTCCGGGTTCACACGCGTGGGGGTGGGGCAATTCCGGATCACCTGGGATTAATTTAATTCAATGGTAGTGAAAAAAGATCCAAGACCAACCCTCAAATAATCCTCTGAATTCCAGAATTCCGACAACCTTAGCGAGAAAAACAGCTGTGTATTGAACCCATTGAATAATTGGAGAGAGGGAGAGAGCAAGAGGGGAGAGAGAGAGAGAGAGAGAGAGAGAGAGAGAGAGAGAGAGAGAGAGAGAGAGAGAGAGAGAGAGAGAGGGTGAGAGAGCGCGAGAAAGAGAGAGAGAGAGATTGAGGGAGAAAGAGAGAGAGAGAGAGAGAGAGAGAGAGAGAGAGAGAGAGAGAGAGAGCAGAGAGAGAGAGAAGAAGAGAAACCAAGAAAGAGCGAGCGAATCTTCGAAAATTTGGTACTTTAGTTTCGCTCAGTCCGCCCGTTTTTCGGGGCTTGAAAGGATTATGAAGCCAGGTTAGACAGTTTGCCCACAAACTACAAAAATAATATGTTCGAAAGGGCGTCACGAACTACTGAAAATCAAGAGGTTTGAAAGGGTTAAGGTGGCTGATGCAAATTTGTTAAAAAGGACCCCGAGTACTGTAGCTCCGTGGCCCGCTTTTCTGCAGGAGACAATGCTAAGACTTTGGTGTCTTTAGGCATTTTCATCAATTTCGATTGTAAGTTTGTTTTTTGCAGATAAGCCCAAATTTCATCAAATTTGCATTCGATCGAAGGTTGGGCTTCTTCGCGGAAATCTGGCCCCTGACCAACGGACCGTCGTTGAACTCATAGCCGTCGCCGTATCGCCTTATACTTTTTGCTCATTGAAAAAGCTTTTTGCAATTAATTACGTCTAGCCGGATCCGGACATTTGTCGCTGCAGCCGGCCTTCAACTCTTGAATACAAACTGCCGACGGCTTATCGTAAATCAGAAAATGAAATATATCGATTAAAGGGGCTGGAAAGCGTGAGAATCAACGCGTACTTTGGAGGTCTGGACTCACGCTGCTCTCAAGGTCCCACTTCGATGGCTCTTAAAGGTACACTAAAATCTCGTTTCAAAAATTTCTGCAAGGGTCGGGAATTTGGGTTCTCTGCCGGGCCTCGCCCCCCCTTCATATCCCCTCTCCCCTCTCCCCTCTCTCGTCTGTCCCATGGCCGAGTGGACTAAAGCGCTTGCCCCAGGCGAGTGTCACCGGTTCGGTTTTGCTCCGCGGCGAGCGCCTACCGTAACCCTGTTTGCTATCCCGCTGACGGTTACCGGCCGGTAACCAAACCAGCGAGGTTTTAGTGTACCTTTAAAAACTGCTAGAACTCTTGAACGCTCACTGTCAGCCGGAGGGTGCTGCCCCCAAGAGCGCGCAGAGAGAGGCGTCATTAGTTGCACCCTGTACTGGGCAAAGGCCCTCTGGTGTTTGGGGCGCCTCTGACTCCCCTCGCCACTCGGCCCTGTGGTATAGTGGCTAGCGCGTCGGACTCTGGAGCAAACCATCGCGGGTTCGACCCCCGCCCGGTGCGCAATTTCTTGCTTTTAACGAAATTTTGATCGTTCTGACGGTCTTTAAAACGTAACGGTCAGGCAAGTCCCAGACGAGGCCTAGATCCGCTAGATCTCAGACGACTCGACTAGGTGCTGCGTCCAACTTTACGCCTCCTCGTCCATTAAAAGCACAGAGTTCCGGCGCGTCATTCCAGCAAATTTCGAGGAAATCCCGATATTAAAATTGTGTTTATCGCCAAAATCTCTGTACCACTTACACACCGATGAAATGTGTTGTCCATTCACCACGGCTTCCAACAATCCTTTGTTTACATTTTTCCCCACATTTTACACGTAGTAATCTGCACCTCTCGCTTAATAATCTGCGGTATTAAGTGCAATTTTTCGGATCAATTTTGCTACCGTACCCTGTGGAAACAGGAGAAGAGAGAGCAAGAGAACGAGAGAGGCAGCGAGAGAGAGAGGGAGAGAGCGAGAAAGAGAAAGGGCAAGAGAGGCAGCGAGAAAGAGAAAGAGCAAGAGAGAGCCACAGCGAGAGATAAAGAGAGTGAGTGAGAGAGAGAAAGAGAGAGAGAGAGAGAGAGAGAGAGAGAGAGAAAGAGAGCGAGCGGGAGTAGGGTAGCGAAAGGGAGCGATAGAACCCTACCGTCCCCAAAAAATTGAACCCAAATTCCCGATATAAGCAGATTCGAGGGTTCTGGAAATAATTGGCATTATTGTGCTGAACCCCCGCAATCAAATAGCCCGGAAAAAATTTGTCTAATCCGGATTTATCTGACCGCAACCCCAAAAAAAGGGAATAATTTGATGAGGGGATTTGCCTAAAATATAGATAAACGCAGCAAGGCAGACATACTGTACTTTGATGTCTAGCCCGAATGTTTTGGCGAGCCCCTAAAAAAGCGGCCATTTAATAATCCGATCATTGGGGGAAGACCGGGTATAGTGGAAACATAACATTTATTTGGGGGTTATTTGGGGGAATCTTTGGACTGTTAAGGGATTTGTCGGTTTTATAGCGCTGCGGGGCCACAAAGAGCAAAAATTACTCTAAAATAACTCACTTAAAGGAACTTTAAAGCGAGATATCGACCCTTGCCTCCAGTAGGCCTAGACAGCAACGCGACAATCCAAACTTAGTTCATCTGAACGTTCTCGCTCTCTCTCTCTCTCTCTCTCTCTCTCTCTCTCTCTCTCTGCTCTCTCGCCCTCTTCCTCGCTCTTTTTTTCATGCTCTGCTGCCTCTCTATATCTCCCTTTATCTCTCTCTCTCTCTCTCTCTCTTCTCTCTCAGTGAAGCTTATTTGGGATTGGCATATCTTTCTCGATCTCTCGCTCTCTCTTTCTTTTTATCTCTTTCTCTCTTGCTCTCTTTCTCTCTCTCTTGCTTTCTTTCCCGCTCTCTCGCCATCTCACTCTCTCGCCATCTCACTCTCTAGCACTCTCTCGCTCTCTCTATCTACCTTAAACGTTTCTCAAAGACACCTGACAATTTGATCCTGGCGGTCTAACAAAGACCTTAGAGGAATTGGGCTTCTCGGCTGATCAGTAGATTCGCCTCTCATTTGTTCGCCCAAACTAATTTTCATCAAAGTCCGGTGGGACGAAAACCCTTTTCCGGGAAACGGCACCAAAATCCTTTTTCTTCCAGGGTTTCTGCTAGGAGAGCCTCTTCGTCGGAAATCCCTAAAGAAAGGCTAGACGGGATTTCGACGACCTTTCACGGGCTTGCAGATCACTTCGACCAAAAAAGGGGTGGCTTCTTTTTTTTCTGAATTTTATTCAAATTATCGTGTTTTCGTTAAAAACGCAACCACCCGTCTAATTTCAATTTTTTACAAATGGATTTGTCTCCATTGTTTCCGTAAATTCAAAACGCAACAGGAAATGTCTTTGTGATATTTTTAGCAAGATATAATCCAATTCACCACAAGAAATATTTCAAGACATTGGCTCAGCGTGGAAGAGAAAATGACTCTCTCCTCCCTTTCTCTTTCGCGCTCTTCTTCTGTCTCTTGCTCTCAATCCCTTTTCAGTTTCGCTTCTGTCTCTTCCGCCTTCTCTGTCTCTCTTATTTTAACGCATTTGACTTCAGGATTTCAGCAACATGGTGATCACAAAATACAGCGAGAGAGATCGAGAGCGACACTGGAAAAGAAAGAGCGAAAGAGAGTGAAAGAGAGAGAGAGAGAGAGAGAGAGAGAGAGAGAGAGAGAGAGAGAGGGGGGCAAGAGAACAAGAGAGAGAGAAAGCTAATTTCAAGCATCAATCATTTTTGATACCTCAGCTGCTTGGCTTGTTTTTCATTGGTCCATCTCCACTCCTCCTCCCTGATCCCATCCCTACCGTATGCCTCTCCGGGGTGGTGTCCTGGCTGTAGGCGGGGAAATCCGGTGAGGGGGATTCCCGCCATCAAATGGCCGCTGCGGATTTGGGGAACACGGGCCATTCATTTCGGGGCCAAAGAACATGCACGGTCCAATTCTTTCTAATCAACTTTTGACACCGAAGATGGGACCAATTTTGATGGGGGTTCAGCTTCAACAAACTGTCTGGATTTGCTACAGGACTTAAGCGTTTGGATCTTGGGTTTTCAAGGCCTTTCAAGGAAATGCGGGAATTTCGCATCGGCTCCTTCTCGACTTCAGCCTCTCGCTCCAAGTGATCTCGTTAGGTCTTTCGCGACGGTTCTCCCTCTCTCTCTCTCTCTCTCTCTCTCTCTATCTCTAACTCTTTCTGTTGCTTACTTTCACACTCTCTGATCTCTATTCGCTTGTGGCCCTCCTTTTCGAATACAATTTACAGGGTGTCCCGAAAAAAACGAACCATCTGGCATTTGCGTGTTAATCCAACGGTCCCATATTTGGACCAGAGTTATCAGACCCTAAATAACAACAATCCTGACTTTTACAGCCCCATAGCTACAGTAGTTTTAAAGTTATAACAAAAATAGTGTTTTTCCCGGAATGCTGAACTGTTTTATCGGCTATCTTTTTGGACTTTGCATCGATTTGCATCGAATTCCGGCTGTGAATCCCTAATTTCGCTTAAGAACTGGGGTAGTTTTGCGTCATAAAAATCGCTTAAATCAAAGCTTATTTAATTAATTTTACTCTGGAAAAAATTTCTTACGGTAAAGAAGGCCTACCAGGATCTTCATTAATTTTAGGGGTCTAATTCCACGAAAACCCTATGAAAAATGGAAAATAATGTTTGTTTTTTCTATAACTCGAGCACTACTATAGCAACAGGGCTATAACTCAGGATTGTTGTTATTTAGGGTCTGATGCACCTTTGGTCCAAATTTTTGATTTAAAGGAAATGCCAGATGGTTTTTTTGGGACACCCTGTATAAATTTTGATACTGGCCTTTGCCCGTGGGAAAATAATCCCTTCCCTAAAAATTCCTGCCAGTTGTTTAACCGGAGCAGCGAAAAGGTTATTTGGGATTTGCATATCCCTCTCTTTCTCTCGCTCTTTCTCTCTCTCTCTCTGCGCTCTCTCTATCCCTTTATCGCTCTCTCACTCTCTACACCAACCTACAGTAACCCCGGCCTCTGAGCACGTGCAGATTATGGAAACCACTTGAGACCCATTGCCCTCGAACAATGCACAATTCCAAAAGCCGACTTGCTGAGCTTTTTAAGATTGAAAGTGCTGACTAAGCGCCAGATTTCGATATTTAATCACCACGTACACCATCACCACGCGGTCGCAGGAGCGCCGGGCATGCCCGACAATATATTTTTAATACGGCGATAAGCCGTCTTTTCAAGGGGGTACAGTAAGGACACGCGCCTGCTTAGCCAGCGTTTTTGCAAAGATTCAGAATTCATTTGGAAAAACTCGGAAGGATATAGTTTGAATTTTTCCAGGTTATCCGATCCAAGGCTATTCTGATCCAAGGCAACGAAAATTTAAAAATTAGGGTATTGGAGTTTTAGAGTTTAAGGAAATTTGTGTTAGCGTCTTTATTTTTTATTAAGCTAGAGATGCTTAGTTATTCAAACGGAAGTATTTTCATAGTGTTTTTAGTAAAATAAAGCGATAGTTTAAACAAAAAAACTATCTACTTTGAAAATCGTTTCAAAAACGGCCGTTTTTGGTAGAAAAACGGTATTTTTTGTATTTTTTTGATAAAATGTTCGAAATTTTTTAGGCTTAGAGATAGTAAAAAACAGTTTATAAAGACTTCCTCTATTCATGTAAAAAAATTGGTTCCTGCTGTGAAAAAGCCCCTCCCACAGCAACCCTCTTTCCCTCCTCTTCTCCGCATGAGTTTGTATGTATTTTTTTCTGTATTTTTTATAAGGTTTTCATAGTGATTCAAATTGTCGCAGCTTG
Organism: Mesorhabditis sp. LJ9110; assembly: GCA_038088335.1. Lineage (NCBI taxonomy): Eukaryota > Metazoa > Nematoda > Chromadorea > Rhabditida > Rhabditidae > Mesorhabditis > Mesorhabditis sp. LJ9110. Next base: position 18,490 of record JBBGBA010000344.1, read on the forward strand.
TGAGCTAAAAAACCCTTGCAATTTCTGGCAAATGGCAATTTTACAGTTTCTGCGATCAGCTCCGAAATCAGCGAAAAATTCTGCACAAAATAGCCCTAATGCCGACTCAAAACAAACCAAAAACTCACTAAAAACACCGCCTGTTCCTCATTTTTTGGAAAATTCTACAGTAATCCCCGAGAATCAAGATCGATTAGCATATGAAAATCAAGAAAGTACAGCTAGCACTCCTGCCCGAACTTTCTCAACCAATGAAAAACACCGGCCCGGTCATCATTTTCGTAAAAAGTCTACCAAGCGAGGTCTGAGATGAGTCTTGAATTGGAATTTTGTAATTCTCATTCTCAGCTTTGCTTCAAAAGATTAGCCGAACCCAACCTTTTCCACGACAGTAACTCTCAGGACCAAAAAGGTAATCCCCGCCCAAAGCCGGGCCGATTTGCACAAAAAAAATCATCAGTCGGGCCGGAAAAACGCTGACAATTCGTCGGGTTAGGTCATTCTCATCCGGGATGGGTTCGGGTCCAGCTCACTCGGAAAAATGAATGTCAATCTTGTGAACTACCACGGTATTTTTGCCATTTTTAATTTTAACCTTTCCATTAACTTTTCTAAAAAAATCCTGATATCTGCAACGCGACAAGGAACGCGTGCAATTTTAAAGAGGCCCAAAAAAATGCTTCCTAGAAGCTATTTCATAAGTTTTTGATGTGCTAAAGGTCGTGGAATGAGGTGAGCCCCGACAACGTGTTTGAATTTTTCTTTTTTTCTATCTTTATTTTTTTTTGGTTTTCAGACAAACTCTTTTCAGCCTTTCAAGAAAACAAGCCTTTTTGAGTGAAAAGGGTAAAGGTTGCTGAGGCACGCTCAGGGACGTTTTTTTGGAAAAAAGCCAAGATTCCTGCCGCGGCCGGGGGTCGAACCCGGGCCCCGCTCGGGAGGTCTTGCCCCACGAGTTCGAACCCCACCCAAAACATCGTTTTTGCCGATTAGCCCCCGTGCATCCTTATGGTTCTAGTGCCGTCACAAAGCGCCGCAGGCAAATTTTTTTGAAGTTTTGCGTACAAGGGTTCATCTGAATGAGTATTCCTTGGCTTATTTTACGAGCTTAACACTAAGATTGAGGCAAAAAGGGCTAAATTCTCTCTAAGGCTAAAAAGAGTCTTTTTTAAAATTTTGGTTCGCAGAAGATTCTCTAAAGAGTAATTTCAACTCCTAAAATGCCACAGAATGTCAGATCAACCAAAAGTTGCTGGCACCTTATTAAAATGGACAGATCTAGTTTCTAGCGGTTTCGGCTTGCAAATAATTTCTGTATTATGATCTATTTGCATTTTCTTGAAATTAATCTGTGGGCCTGACCTGTGATCTGGGATGATACCGAGTTTATTAAGGTTTTAAATAGCCAGCAACTTTTTGTTGTTCCCGCATTCTGTGGGATTTTGAGGAAAGGTTTCTCTTTTGTTGCCAGGAGGTTTTTCTTTCATAAACAAAAAAGATCCCCTTTTCCAGCTCGCAGGGGCCCTAAAGTATGCCTCACAGCCTCCCTTCCCAGTTGGCACCATGGTGCATTGGCGACTCGCAAACGCAGGGGGCGGCGGCTCCGATCCCCGCCCTGCATCTCGCTTTTCCTTTTTGCATCAGAAATCTAATCCTATCCTATAAGCGAGAAAAGTATGTTTGTTTTCTGTACGGGTTTCGGCCGCGGCCTTCGATTTTTTGGCATGGGGGGAAACCACATTCCCAAAAAGCATTTTTTGTTTTTGAAATTTCCATTTAACATTTAAAAAATAGTAAAAATTTAACAAAATGGGCGACGAGCCGTGGTGTTGGGCCAAATGATTCGCAGTTGGAATTTCGGGCTGAAATTTGGACCAGTTATGTATTCGATAGTCGGGATCACGCGAATCGTATTATCTATGCAAATCTTCTGCAGATTCAGACTCAAACACTTAATTTTGTAAAGTGACCAGAAGGCTTCCCTCCTGGGGCATTGGGTCATCCTTTGCTCCCCCGTTCCCGGAACAGAAAGGGCTTTCCGCCGCCTGTTCCCATCTACCCGTGGTGTTGGTTTACGCCCGGCCATACGCTTATACTCGTTGGTTCGGATCCCGGGCAAATCCTGCTTTTTGCTGTTTGGTAGATTAGCAACTAAACATATTTCACCTCGGTGTGCGGGTTTAGGGGGCCCTCGCTCTTAGCGCCGCAGAAGGAAAAAGGCCCGTCCAGGCCCGCCGCAGGCAAGACCTGGAGAAAAACCAGTAACTAGCGCCGCAGGCTCAAAGGATCTAGCGGAACGCTGGCTCTAGCGCCGCAGCTTTTTTGCCCATTATGGTTCTTGCGCCGCAGGCTAAAAAAGTATTCAAATTCATGATTCCTGGACGGGGTCCAGCGGAAAATGGCCGCGAAGCGGTCTTTTTCCACTGGTTTTTTATAAAAAAGCTTGTTATGTCTTTTAAAATGCGGGTCCAGCCAATTTCTAGCTTCTGCACAAGATGCACTTCGTCCCGAATCAAAACTCCAACTTGAGTAAAAACACTTTACAGTGAGCCCCTTTAAGTTCAAGTTTCTGCGTAGGAAATCTAGAACGCACTCACCCCACGCCAGTTAGACCAGAAAACTCTGAGAATCCTGACAAATGACAGTGCGGGCGAGGACTTTCCCGGGGATGGGGGGGTGGCCCTGGTAATTTGTTGAGTACCGTGTGCCAAGCGGGACGTCAATATTTTTATGCTTACCTAAGACAGAAAACGTAGGGTACAGAATCTGCGCAGGTTTGCTTGGTCATATTTTGACGTAAGGGGTAGTGCAGATGCCATGAACATTTGAAATCTATCAGGTTGGAACGAAAGTTCTGTCGCCGAGATTTTGGGAGGCTGGCTAAACTCGTAGATAGCTTCATTCTGGACCTGCGGCGTGTCATTTTGCAGCCCTTGACCTGAACCGTCTCGGGAGGAGCGTCCTCGACCACCAAAATCAAGGACAGCCGAGATACAAACCCAAGAAGTTTTTTTTTGCAAAATTACGACGTGGAGGTTATAGGCCTTTGAAGTTACATGAAAAAAGCACGAAACGACCCGACAATTCTGACCTGGTCCTCATTGTGGCCTTCCCCCTTTCAAGCTCTTGCGTCCGCGAACTGACAAGCAGTTTGGCGCAGTGGGTAGTGCCGTGGAGTGCGAAATTTTTTAAATTTTTGTAATCGAGTTCACGTTTTTGTTACGTCTAAATTTTTGCCTTTTGGGATTTTACGCCAACTAACCCCAATTTGCAGGAGCAAAAAGCAAAAAGCAAAACGATAACAAGGGTTAGTCTCGAACTTTTGTCAAATATTTTTCGAAAGCTTGTGGGTCAAGCGCACTAACGATTGCGCTACAAGAGACCTGGGGGAATGGAGACGAGAGAGGGTCAAGAAACCATCGATGAAGGAAATGTGGCACCGGTGTGGTAGTGGTGCAAAAGTCGGCGCGGAGCTCATTTTTTTAGCACACAAACTTAAAATGCTTATAGCTCTTTAATTAAGGGTATTGTGCAGAAATACGTACGGCACTACATTAATTTTCTTGCTGATCCTCAAAGTGACGCCACCTCCTAGATGCGGCACGCGCCAGCTTCAGGGCTCACCGAGCTTAAAAATCAGCATTTATGGCGCAATCATAGTCATACTGTATGTGCTAGCCCTGCCAAGCTGACGAAGCGAAGAGCAACACGACTCGCTGATCCCCAGGTTTTGTCACCTTGATTTGTCAGCATCAGGTTACGGTAGAGCACAGTGGACAACCGCGGAATTTGGGTCGGTCTTCAAAAAAACAGAAAAACAAAGAGGCTACCGTATGAGTCGAGTGAGAGAGAGAGAGTGAGAGAGAAAGAGAGAGAGAGAGAGAGAGAGGAGAGAGGATAAAAAGTTCTCGATCAATCTAACCTTAATTTGGTTTCACCTTATTACCTTTATAAAAGCTCTCGCAATACCGTATTTTCTCGGTACGGTATGTTCAATTTTCAAATTTTGAACGTCGACCGAGTGACTATCTTCGATTCCATGAAATTACCAGATTCATGAATGGAAACCTTTTTAGCGTTATCCACCATCATGATGTGCGCAATTCGGGCGGGGATAAGCGGTAATCAGCCCAAGAACTCGTGCGGTTTACTAGAAAATCCCACCCTCGCGTCCCCGGTCCAATTCGTGGTTATTGCTCCCAGGGATACTGTAGTTTGCATATAGAGTATTTCGCAGGGTATTAGAGATGAATTAAGCCGGTGTAAATGGGCTGAAGCGCTTCCGTTCGTCTTTTAGTGTGTCGCGTAGTGGCAGAGAACTGGTGTTCAGAAGGATTGTTTCTCGCGCTTTCAAAAGAGCTCAGTATCACGGTCTCTCTCACATCTCTCGTGCTCTCTCACGCACTGGCTCTCTCCTTACCTCTCGCTCGCTCTTTGCTTTCTCTCGCTCCCTCTAACTCCCTCTCTCTCTCTCTTTCTCTTTCTCTCTCTCTCTCGGTCTCTCTCCCGCTCTCTCTAGAGTAAATGCATGCGCCGTTTTGCCGGCAGCAACTGTCTAGACCTAGACGATAGAAGAGTATTTTCGCGTTTCCTGGCAATTTAGCCATTACAAAACTCCACTGTGAATGTATCTTTCAATTTTCCTAAAAAGTTCCTTAAGAAAAAGTCAGTACGTCAGTAAGTAACGTATCAAGTGGCTGTTTAGATCTATTGCGGGAAGGGAGTCGACTCTGGCGCTTCCCAGTCCTTTTAGAGCTCTCGAAGCGCTGTTCTACCCCCAACTGACCACCTTGCACCCGAATCCCGTCAGCAGCGTTCTGCAAACATTTTGGGCTTTATCTTAATCCCCTCAAAGCGTGGACGGCCGCTCGTAAATCCCGGAATTCGTGGGTCCTGACGCGATTCGGGGTACGGTAGCCTCAGGGCAGCGTGGCCTCCACCCCCCCCCCCCGATTAGGTGTTGGTAAATAGGTGGGGATCCATTTCTTCTCCCTCTCTCTTTCTCTCTCTCTCTCCCTCTCTCTCTCTCTCACTCACGCTCCCTCTCTCTCTTTTCGGCGGCCGGATTTGGAGCGCGTAAAAGTTACGTCTTTTGGTGTCTTATGTCTTCTGGTGGGGGGAGGAGCAGCTTCGCGGATTATCTCGCCCTCCAGGGTGGCGCGAACGATTTGACGAACCCGGGGCTAGATTATCACCTTTCCGTGGCGGGACCCGCCTCCACTTTTATCCCGCCATCCCTGCCGATTTTACCGAGAATGATTTAATTTTTGACGTAGATTCTGAAATATAGGCGCCAGTAGGTTCTGGGTGGCATCAGAATTTTCCTAGGCGTCGATCGTCTACCGTAGTCATCGCGTACGCTACCGTATATCGGATTTGTTTCGTGTTTATGTGTTGTATTTATCTACGCTTCTTGAAGATTAGTATTAAGCGCGAAAAACTTTTCTTTAAGACTGTCTCCCAGCGTTCTACTAGGGTAGAATGATCCTACGGGATCCCGTGGACCAATTCTACGAGATTTACTCGATTTTGCTTGTTGGCAGACGTTTCAAAATAAATTTTGACATGTTTTTTTTGTTTGATGTTTTTCTGCTCGCCGGCCTTCTAACTGTCTCATTTTCTCTCGCGCTACAGTAACCCGGAGGCCCGCCCCCTAGCTTCCTTCACCGGGATCGCTCTACAAAAATCTGAATTATGTCTGTTTCTGTTTGTGGAACTGCGCGGCAAGACCCTCACGATGATTATGTTTTCGAATTGATAAATCTTCTATTGTTTGTAATTACTTTCGGATTTCGAAATCAGACGTGACACCAACAAGGAAAAGAAACGACTATAAACGAGTTTTCCCCAATTCTCTTATTAAACAGTGTCCTTTCTGAACGATTTTGAATTTTGCTTTGATAAAACACTTCAAAGCAATTGACTTTTTGTAATGACCAAGGGTTAGGCGTATGTTCACGCCTCCCACGGACGTTGCGATGTGCGCGCCGTCAACGTCGAGTCAGTCGAGTTCGAAGTAAGTTTGCGCTAAAGTGTCGCTTTCCAGTTAATGTGCGCTAAATAGCATTATTGATTTATTAATATCAGAAGATCTTCCGCATCAAAAAAAAGTAACAAAATTGTAAACTTTTATTTTAGTGGCAGCCGTCGTCGCAGCTCTTCCTCGAGCGCCGGCTCGGTGGCAATGGGCCACTGTGCCGTGTGTTCTGATCCAGCCGAGGGGATGCATTTTGGAGCGGTCGCGTGCGCGGCGTGCAGCGCGTTTTTTAGGTAATTTTATTAAAGGTTTAACACAGGCACTGATATTCATATAGATGAAATTATTCGCCCCATTTTTCTTCACAAAAAAAAAACTCACTACCCAGCGACCGCGCTTTTTTGCAAAACCTCAAAAAAATTCTTACGTTTTTAAAAAAATTGTTTTAAAGTAGAAAAGCGTGTTTGATAAAGCATTAAAAATTAACGTTTAAAAATCATTAGAAATTAAAGACTTAGACTTAGATAAAATTCAAGACTTTTTTGGAAATTAATCGACGCTACCGTATTCCCTCCTCAAAATCGTTAGAAAGTGCAGCCAGACAAAGCTTTTTGGTCTGCCGGGTATGATACTCTGTCTGTTGAAATCCTCCATAATCCTCTTTACACTGGATCTCTGGCTTTTTCTGACCAAAACCGAAAAGCGTCAATCAAGCCCCTGTTGCCGCTATCAACTTGTAAACACGAAAACCGAAAATAAACACTCAAAACCCCGAAAGAATCCGGAAAATGAAATCATAAAATACTTGACGGCTATCACGTTCTGGCTTGTTTATAAGCAAAAAGCGTACCACGGTATCGTTATATTCTTCGAGAATTCATGCGCATTGAATAGTGATGAAATCCAAAATCGCGCCAGTAATAACTAGCTAACAACATGACCCAGTTTTTCAGGGTTACCGGCAAAACGGCCTTGCCAGCTTTCCTGCCTTTCCAGACCCTTTAAAACGATGAGAATCGACCCCTTCTTTTCACTAGGTCTCGACAGCTACGCGAAGAGCCAAAATACTTGTGAAACGCAATTTTATAGCCCAATCTAACGGCGTTTATAAGAGTAATTTTGCGCAGCGCGGAGTGGTGCGCACCTAGTCGTTGAAAGGGGTCGATCATAACGCTTCCTAGTCACTTTACCACGGGAATAAAATTGTTCTCTGTACTCCATTCCCCTGTCTCTCTTCTCTCTCTCTCTCTCTCTCTCTCTCTCTCTCTCTCTCTCCTCTCTCGCTCTCTATGTCTCACTGTCTCTCTCTTTCTTTCGCCCTCTTTCTCTCTCTCACGCCTTTTCTAATGTTTCCATTATTACCAACGTCTAAAAATAACCCAAAACATGTTCAAACGTTCTTAATTAAGTGATTGCTCGAGGAGAAACCCTAGAAAATAGCAGACCATCATTTTTTCATTTTTTATTAGTCTGGTCCCCCGAGATAATGCCCGCTACACCCTCAACCCAATCAAAATCAACTGAACCCCAAATACAGAGCGCAAAAAATAATTATATGACCAGATTAGTGATCCGGAAAAAGGCACAGAATAATTTAGCGGTCAGCCGGAATCAGACCAAAAAAAATAAAAACATTTTTGGTCGGGAAATCCCCTGTCCTCAAGCACTAATCGGATTCGCGGGGGAGAGGTATTGGTCGTGGGAAAATCCGGCAAATTGGGGGGAATCCCCGCAAAAAATGGCGAGTGTTTTTTGTGGCGAGAGTACAGAAAAACATTATCGGATTGTCTAGACGAAAGAAACTGAGATTAGCGGTTTTTAAAAGCGCTATGAAGCGAAAACGCGGGGTACCTCAAGTATCTCTGCTAGCTAGCCTTGTCAAGAGTGTCGCATCAATCCTAAAAAAAGACAGCGAGCGGGGAAATAGAAAGGGAGGGAGCGAGCGAGAGATAGAGAGAGAGAGAGCGCGCGCGAGCATGAGAACAAGAGAGAGCGAGAGAAGGAGCAAGAGCACGACCGATATAAATGAACGTTTTCAGGAGGTCGATCGCCGAGCAAAAAGTGTACAACTGTGAGAGCAAACGATGCCCGGTCCAAGCCAGTACGTTTTCTTCGGTTCTAGCTTTTAAATAACATTTTCTTTTTCTTATTTCAAATGTTGTAAATTGAACAGAAAAATGATCTTGACTACTGTAAGACCATCGTTTTTTTTTAGGCTTGAGTCGAACCACGAGGAGAGCTTCACTTTGTCGATACTGTCGTTTTGAGAAGTGCCTTTTGGCAGGGATGTCGCCGCAAGGTAACTTATAGTTCTCTCTCTCTTCTCTCTCTCTCTCTCTCTCCCTACTTATCGGCGATTTCTAGACGTCCAAGTCAAACGCCTTCGACAACTTGAAGAAACCTCTCCGGTCGGTTCCAATAAGGTATGTTTTCTTAGCGAGACCGATCAATCAAATTTTTTTCAGTTCTTTCCTATGGACGGTACATGCACGCCTACCATGGACTTGATTTTGCATATCCGAAGGGATTATTTGACGCATCGTCAGGTCTACCATCAGAATGGACAGGTTAGACAGACCTCTAGATGTTGATAGAGAGAGAAAGAGGGAGAGAGAAAAAGAGAGAAAGAGAGAAAGAGGGAAAGAGAAAAAGAAAGAAAAAGAGAGAGAGAGCGAGAGAAAGAGAGAAATCTGGCTTGCTAGGCATCATTTACAGGTGCCTCAAATGCCACCGGTCCACTCGATGCTACGGTGCCTACAGATTGATTCGGATCTCTTTCGAGAATTCGTCCTCTCCCACGGGTTGTTTAGGGATTTTATAAGTAAGTTTTTGGTATCCGTGATGAATTACTGTGCTTTTTCAGATATGAATAGGTTCCAAAATATGAAGCACGAGGACGATGTGTCTCCGAATTTTCAAGAGGTTAGGCGACGGGGGAAAGAGAGAGAGAGAGAAAGCGAGGGAGGGAGAGAGAGGGAGAGAGCGAGGGAGAGAGAGAAATGACCAAAGATAGAGGCAAAACCTGCAATTTTCAGGATCCATCACTCAGCAAAGCTTTATTTCTGGCTTCTGAAGTCCTAGAATGGTGCCTGATGACCGTACGATACGGTGGTGTTCAGAAGGATTCGTGTTTCTTTCCGGTAAGTGTTGATACTAGGAAGAAAAAGGGAGAGAGAGAGAGTGAGTGAGAGAGATCGATAGAGAGAGAGCGACAGAGCATGATAACGCGAGGAGCCAGAGCGTGAGAGCGAGAGACAGCAAAGAAAGAGAGAGAGAGAGAGAGAGAGATAGAGAGAGAGGGAGAGAGAGAGCAAAAGCCATTTGAAATTAATGTTTCAGGACGGCTCTTGCACAGAAATCTCGACAAACGGGTTGAACACCTTTTTCGCAGCAGATGGTCAAATCAGAGATCCGGAGTGTATGACCAGGTCGGTTCGGGTGGCTCTAGAAATTAGCTTAAAGGTAAACGAGCATAGATTTTTTAGGAAATTTTTGCTGCACGGCAAGCTCGCAGAGATCACCTCGGAATTTCGCAATTTGTAGTCACATTCTTAGACTCTGCCATCCCCTCTTCGCTCAACTGGTTCGTGTTTCCGCCAGAAGCTTACAAGCCTCCCGACTTGATGAAATGGAAACGGGGTTCTTATTTGCCACGCTGTTGACACAGATTTGTAAGTTGAGCGCAGTAATTTCTCTCTCACTCTCTCACTCTCTCACTCTCTCTCTATCCCTCTCTCTCGCTCTCTCTTTCGCTCTCTCTTTCGCTCTCTTTCTCTCGATTCGTAGTATACAATTTCTTAAATTATAGCTGGTATCCTGTCCGCCCCCACCCAACACCCACTACAAAATGCCATGTTCGACGAGCTAAGGGGACACTATGAGACTTCCGGGTGCGAGGTGTCTGTAAAGGTGGGTAGGAGCAGCTTTGATTCGAAAAACAGGACAGGTAGGCTAGCGGCGATTATTTGGAAAACCGGACATTGAAAGGATGGGGTAAGCTAGCAGAGACGCTTGAAGATGAGCTATGAGCACGAGCCGTAAGCACTACGTAGCAGCGATTCTGGCGGAAAACGGGGAATGGAAACCACTGCTCAAACTAACAGGGAAGCTTCGAGAGCATGAACTATGAGCACGAGCCCGAACAGTTTAGCCGAGAGTTTTGAGGAAAGCCAGACATGGAAAGCGTGGAGTAAGCTAGCAGAAACGTTTGGGGAGCAGGAACTATGAGCATGAGCGGCGCTTAGCAAAAGCTGTGCGAGGCAGGCTAGCAGAGACCCCTGTGGAATGCTAGCGGATTCTAAAGGAAGCGGAAGATCACTCTCTCTTCAGATGGGCAACCTCATCCTCCTCTCCACCTCTCTCCTCCAAACCACCCTCCAATTCCGGAACTTTGTCTCGATGCTCGAGATTGAGAAACGATTCGACCTCGGGTTCCCAGGCGGCAGTACCTCGACCTCCACTTACCACTCCTTGTAGCGCTGCAATCTCGGAATCAATTGCCCGTAAATTGGCGCCCAAACGGGGTGATGTGGCGCCGCAGAAATCGTCTGTACCTTTCATTATTTTAATTTTAGCCCGTTTCTCTCATTGTTTTTGAGTTCTTAGCTTTTTATTTTTTATTTTTATCTATATGTCGCTGGGATAAAGCTGTCATTTTGGATTTGCATACCTGATTAACCGTTATCGCGCTCTCGCTCTCTCTCACTCTCACTCTCACTCTCTCTCTCTCTCTCTCTCTATCTCCCTCGTTCTCTCACTCTCTAGCTCCCTGCGCTCTAATCCCATTCTCTGTCTCTCTCTATCGCTCTCTCTCTCGCTCTTTCACTCGCTAGCTCCCTCTCTCTCTCGCTCTCATTCTCGGAGCTAAAAATTGTTGAATCATCAAAAATGAATCTGCATAACCAAAACAACACCGCGTCAATTTCTAGCCTTAAAAATAGCACGCAAAATCGTCGCCACAACGCAATAATTATGCGCGGACCGGAATGAGACGGTTATTATTCAGAGCGGCGCCTCTGGATTCGCTTTTTGTTAGCCTATAATTATTGCCCAACTTCAGTCGGGTGTGGCCCGGGCCGCCGCCTAGCACAAAAAATCCCTGGCTCATTTCCGGAAACTCCGCGCCAGGTGAGCTGGCATTTTGTGGATTAGAATTTATTTATTTATCGATTTTTACGAGGAATTCGTTGTTTAAAGGGATTGGGGAGGTCCAACATCATTCCCCAAGGATCACTAAGTCTGCATCGCCATCGAGAAATCGCAAACAAACGAGCTTTTTTGTCCAGAAACCGGCATGGATTGAATTCGAACCGGAACGTAAGTTAAGCGAGCGGAGTAAATCCGAAAAATTCAGGTTTTTGAGTGGATTTAAAGGAATTAGCAGCCTAAAAATTATCCCTTTCAAGCGCCTAGTGAACGCCGCGTAGCTGTCTAAATTAACCAAAGATGAAGATGAAGGTGCTTATCTTGATTTCCTTCGATTAATGGTTTCTTTAAGGGTTCTAGAACACTCTTGAAGGACCGTTTTTTGTAGTTTACTGGTCGTTTCCAAACGGCAGCTTCTTTCTTAGGGAAGGATATTTGGATGGTTGTGAAACATTTGTTGCATCTAGGAAAATTTGTTTTTTTTATTCGCTGACTTTGGATTTAGGCCAAATTACTTTAAAGGGCACGTTCAGGGACGTTTTTTTGGAAAAAAGCAAAGGTTTTTGCCGCGGCCGGGGGTCGAACCCGGGTCCCCCGCTCGGGAGGCGCGGATGGATACCAGTCAGCCACAGCTAAAACCTGGCGAGCGGACGAGGGGCGTCCCACGCCGCAAAGGAGGGGAATTGCCTGTCACAGCACGGGCAGGCAGTGCGCGCGGTCCCTACGTCCATAGGGTGTACACGTTGGGACGGTACACGGCCCCTCCCTGAACGTGCGCTTTAAAGCGCGAAAAATGCACCAAAATCTTAAGACTTTGTACCTCCATAACTTTTGCAAACTACTGCTCGTTGACAGGTCCAATCAAAAACTCTGCCCGAATAAGCCAAGTTTTGTTTTGACACTCCTTAATAGCAAAACGACTAATTATCAACACAACCAGCGCCCAAAACCCGCTTCGCGGGCCTTGGGCGCTGGAATGCGGCCTTGCATAAGAAATTTGACTTTCCGTTAGCTCGGGTCCTTCGGACCCCCTCCCCCCGGCCGACCACACTCGCGAGTGCAACTTGCAAGAATGAAGAAATTTCGATTTTTTTACATTATGCAAATTACCCCAAAAATGAGTAAAACCGGCTTTAACTTTGTAAACTGGTATTTTATCAAAATTCTGAAAGCGCCATCGGAAACAGAAGGGTCGATTCCTCCGGGTGGCGGAGAATTGGGGCATTTTATGCACGGGAAGGCCCTCAAATCGGGCCTTGAAAGTGACATCCACACACACACACAGTTACACACCAAAATTATATAAGGTAGGATATCGCAACATTCCCCTATCCTCAAAAAAAATGTCCCACCCCCACACGCGCAAGTTATTTTTTTGTATTTTGCACCTGCTTGCCACCTTCTATATTTTTATTAGTTTTTCCGTTGCTGATGTTTAGAGGCACAGTTCCGCCAAAGTCAGGTTGAAGCTATCGATTGGATGCTTTTTAGAAACATGTTTATTGCCATTCCATGGTAGAATAATATTTCGTGATACGCAAGCTAATTTTTTCCGTAATAGAATTGAGTGTTTTGCTCTCTTTTGGTTTAGCCGCTCAAGTTTGTACTTTTTCATGGCTCAACCCCATTCAGAAATTACAAAAAAAACGTTCAGACATCGGCTAACCGAATTTTTTCGCAGACCAAGATCCAATATCTCCAGCAGAAAAATCTAAGCAGCAATTTCAGCGTATCTCCCATCCACACCCCCACCCTTATTTCCCATTAACGTTTGGTTCGAATCCAATTTTCCTGGCGGCTCGACCAAACCTGAAAATGAGAATTGCATTTTGCGGGTGGCGGCTGAGGGGAAAAGCCGATTCAATCCAGAAATCTCGGTGTTTAGCCTATAAGAACTCGAAAAAAATTAACTATTCCCCTGTCATTTTCTCGAAGTCGAGCCGGCTCTCTCCCCCCTTTCTCTCTTCTTCTCTCTCTCTCTCTCCCTCTCTCTCTCTCGCTCGCACTCTCTCTCCCTCCCTCTCTCTTTCTCTGGCTTTGTTCTCTCTTTCCGCTTCTAGAAGTTCGCCCTATTTGCCCCAGGAACACCCGGTGGGAATTCGTTTCTATTTTTTTCCGGCTAATACCCCAAATTTCCCGAACTTTCCGCACGCGGGCCGGGGTTCAAATTCGCGATGGGAAAGGTGGATTTTCTCTAGAAGTCGCATTTTGATCACCAAAATTTGGAAATTTGGTTAGTTGCGAAATCATGAAAGATCTATTCACTCGTCAATTTAGATTTGAAAATATTAGACTTTGATTTCTCAATTTTCGTTTAAAAATTTAGTTTAAATTAAACGACTTTTAAAGCCTTTATTTCCTATTCTACATGGGAAAGTCACAATTGTGATTGCGATGCCTGTTTTCTCTCTTAATTTAATTTTCCAAAGCAGCCCTCTTTAAATTTAATTGATTTTAAGCCGGATTTACGCGAGATATTGGTTCAGGATTTCGATATTAATTACTAAGGCGTTTTCGAGATAACTATTTTAAATTTCGCCATTGTCCCAAACGTTCTTTAAATTCCGATACGTACGACACCCATCTTGTGCCATTCAGTCCGAAAAACTCTAAACGTCTGCAAATTTACCCACTAATTTACAACGCCCACCAGGTGGCTAATTCAAGCATTACGGCGCTGAAATGACATGAATTGGGTGATTTCTAGTTTCTGCTGTACAAGGCAGAATGGCCAGAGCTTGGATGGCTTTCCTAATGGATTTATGCTGCACTGGTTCATGCTAATTTCTTAATTTTTCTGTAAGTTTTTAATCTCCGAAAAACGGCCAGGAAACCACCTTTTTAGTCCCTTCAAAAAAGGCTCACGACAATTATGTCTACTTTTTTAAGGTGGCAGGCTAGCGAAGGTTTTTTGGGAAAATCTACAGGGTGTCCCATAAAAAAGCACCCCTCCGGCATTTTGCCATATTACATCCGATCGGTCCCAAATTCGGACCAGAGGTATATTGGACCCTAAATAACCACAATCCTGAGTTATAGCCCGCCAGCTACAATAGTTTTCGAGATACAGCAAAAATAAATTTTATTATCCGTTTTTCATAAGGGTTTTCGTAGGAATCGACCATTCAAATATTAAGTGAAAATTACGCGGAAAGCGTTCTTTACCCTTAGAAATTTTTTCCCGATAAAAATTCATCAAATAACCGTTGATTTCAACAATTTTTGTAACCCAAAGAAACATCCGATATTAAGCGAAATTAGGGATTCGCAGCCGGAAGTCGATGCAAATCGATGCAAAGTCCAAAAAGATAGCCGAACAACTGTTAAGAAACGCGTAAAAAATAAGATTTTGGCGATAACTTGAAAGCTACTGTAGCGATCCGGCTATAACTCAGGATTGTGGTTATTTAGGGTCTGATATACCCTGGTGCAAAGTATGGGACCGATTGGATGTAAGGCGACTAAATGCCGGAGGGGTGCTTTTTTTGGGACACCCTGTAGTGCTATGCGACCAATTTTCTAACCGGGATCTGAGGCCAAAAGCTGCCTAATTGTCGGACTCTAAAAGCTACAGTAGTCCAGCTTCGATACCCGACCCGACCCAACTTTCGTCTTGGGACCCAAAGAGCCCGAGCATTAAACCCAAGATTTTTTGCGGCCCAGTAACTCCATTGCATGACTAGCGATTGCCCATTTTCCCATGGCTACCTCCTCCATGACTTTTTTCATTATTTTTGGCTATAAAATTCGTATTTTCCGGTGATTCTCACGCATCGATGGTAATTGTCGCTGTCTCTCTCGCTCTCTCGCTTTCGCTCTCGCTCTCTCTCTCGCTCTCTCTCGCTCTCTCTCTTTTTCTCTCTCTTTCACTCTCGCTAGATTTCCAATATTTTCAGGATTCATTTCTGCTATTCATTTTTCGAAATCAGGTGGGGGTGGGCTCCTGTTTTCCGGGGCCCCCAATAGGGCCCAGGGCCCTATTATATTGCAGTCACGGGCCCAGGAATTTCGGCACTTTCCTGTTTACAGGGGCTTCTTCCCGGCAATCCAACCTTATTACCACCTCTATTTATAATGCAAAGATTATTACAAGTAGATTAGCCACGTGGGGGCGGCTACACAGGACAATACGCACTTTTAAAGAGCTTTGCAAGGGTAACCAAGTTAAGCGCTTTCGCTCTACGAAAAGTCAGATTTTCGACGTTGGTTTTGTGCTCATGAAATTTTATTCCTCGAGCAAACTGGATCTTTAAATTGGTTTTTCTATCGAGCCCACCGTCCGGTTAGCAATTTTGCAAAATTCTTGTCTGAAATTCCGCCAAACTTCAACTTGCTAATTTTTTAGAGTCTTTTCTGTCAGCATCAAAACGGTATGAATTAGATACTTTATCTATCAGGCTCGGAGAGGTTACTAATGAAATCTTGAACAGATGAACTTAACGTTGTGAACTGCTATTTTGTGGCAGTTTCGGAAATGATCAGACTGATCTTTGCGGTGTAGTCTCGAATTAAAGATGATAGACCGGATGACTTCCCTTTCTCTCTCTATCGCTCTTTCTCTCTCCCTCTCACTCACTCGCTCTCTCTCCCTCTCTTTCTTCCCCGCTCTCGCTCGTCATTACCGCGCGAATTCTGCTTAACTCTGATGACGCTTCTTCATACATGAATTCTGCATTGAAGACTTCTGAATAGCGCCCTCTTTTTTCGCCATTAATCCCCGAAAAATTGCTATTTTTGGAAAACATCTGAGAGCAAAGCGGTAGAGAGAAAGAGAGAGAGAAGAGAGAGAGAGAAAGAGAGAAAGAGAGCGAGTGAGAGATCGAGAGAGGGAGAAAGAGAAAGAGAGAGCAAAAGAGAGAGCCATGAGAGATAAGCAGGCCTAGATTTATCCGAAAATTCAGTTCCCTCACTGACTTGAAGTGCCTTCCACATGGTTGAACTTTCCTGGGGGCGCCGACGTGCGCCGTCGACGCCATTTCTTTTCAATATAAAAATAATACCGCGGCCTGTGCGGCAGGATAACAGGAATTTCTAAGGGTAGAGAATAAATGAGGGCACACGCGGGTACTATGGGATCCGCTCGTCAGAACCGACATTTTCGGAGGTCGGCCTCACAAGATTTATAACTTAGACTTTGCTGTTATTCCTTGAGTTGATTCTTACAAAATTCAGGATATATATTCAGGATATACTCATGATGCTGTTTATGTCGTGCTCGCTGCCTCCGCTAGCTCTCTTTCCTCTCTCTCTCTCTCTCTCTCTCTCTCTCTCTCTCTTAACTTAAGATATACCTTACTGAATCGAACATATTAAAATCCCACTCCAGGCTAATAACACTTTCCCAGACGCTGTTTTTCTGGTTTATACCTTTCACACATCACTTACGCCAGGTTAGTCGGTTGCTATTTGGCTCGGTGGCACAATTTGCCGACCCTATGATTTGAGACGAAACGTTTTGTAATCTCGAGTTTACATGATATTGTTTAATTTTCTGTCTCCATCACTCTCTCGCTCTCTCTCTCACTCACCCTCTCTATCAATCCCTCTCTCTCACTCTCTCTCTCTCTCTATCTATCTCTCTCTTAATTATACTATTTTCCAGAACCCCCCTCCAGATGACGTGGCGAATTTTTTGCTGCAGACGAAACGAGACACGGCCGAAGCCAGTGGATGAGGTTGGTTTTTGCTTTTTAAAACGACTAGGAGGACGGGAATCGACCCCTTTCGTCGACTAGGTCTAGACAACTACGCGAGACGCCGAAAGACTTGAAAATCGCCTTTTTTGAAGGTCCTAGAAACTAAATTTAATGCCAGAAAGCCGATAGGGTCGATTTTCGCTTCCTGACACCTTAAAATGCCGGTACCTTCCGCCATTAACGTTCTAGCTATCCCGCTGCCTTTAAAATGACGTTTTCTTGCACTAAAGTGGCCCGAATACTGTATTTTGGCCTTTCGCCAAGATCAGCTTCGTTCAAAATCCAGAGTTCAACCGCTAAATTTAATTTTTTTTCAATTTCCCAAGGGTGCAGCATAAATATTTTTGGCGATTTGCTAATTCGCCCAAAACCCGCAGGACCGCCTCCCGAAAACAACGGCCCCTCGTTAGCAGGTGTAATTCAGAGCGCATTGACGCAAATGGCCCCCCATGCCGGTCCCTTGAAAATGAATATTTTGCCAAAAATGCTACGCCGCGGGCCTCGGGGGACTTTTGCAAATAGATTGGAATTTGGCAAACTGGGTGCTGGAGTTTGAGAAATTAAGTGTTCAGCGAGCGGGGATTTTCAAAATTTAGCCTTAGTTTACTGAGAAATATTTGCTGGCCGTTTAAGAAAATTCAACAAATTTCCTAAAGGACCTCTGCTAGTCCCAGGCTTAGGCTTAGGCTTAGGCTTAGGCTTAGGCTTATGCTTAGGCTTAGGCTTAGGCTTAGGCTTAGGCTTATGCTTAGGCTTAGGCTTAGGCTTATGCTTAGGCTTAGGCTTAGGCTTAGGCTTGACTTAGGCTTCGGCTTAGGCTTATGCTTAGGCTTAGCTTAGGCTTAGGCTTAGGCTTAGGCTTAGGCTTAGGCTTAGGCTTAGGCTTAGGGTTAGGCTTAGGCTTGACTTAGGCTTAGGCTTAGGCTTAGGCTTAGGCTTAGGCTTAGGCTTAGGCTTGACTTAGGCTTAGGCTTAGGTCCGGCTTAGGTTTAGGCTTAGACTGCCTTTCTAGCTTGAGAATCCAAATGTGTAATGTAGTAAAGGAAATAAAAAATAAAGTTATGATGAAATACATAAAGACTATTATCAAAAATAGAAATTTTTCAAATAACAAAAGTCTCGATTTCAGCCAGATCGACCCGCCGCCCCGCAAGACCACGTCTACTGCTCGATGGCGTTGCGGCAACCCAAACTTCCGCCTGTCGAAAAGCGAAAAATTTCTGAAGAAAATACACTTGAAAAACGAAAGGTGCGTTCCAGCATCTTTAAAGGGCCAGGAAACGCAAGAATCTACCCTCATCGGCTAGGTCTCGACAGTTACGCTACACGCCAAGCGCAACGTGTCAAGCTTAATTTTTTAGTTTTTTTTTTGCAAAATCGACGCGGCGTAGGAATAACCAAATGAGTTTAGTCGGTCATTTGACGTGTCCCGTAGGTGTCGTTACCTAGCCGATGTAATGGGTGGATTTTACCAGGTCGACAAAGTGACACGCATCGATCTGATTTTTAGCCTTTTTGTCCAATTCGTCGATGCTAGGGAGTGTCAAAATGAACTAGCACGCGTAATTTGATGTATAACGTTGCTGTCCAGACCTAATAGTTACAATGGGTCGATTCGCTGGGTTCTTAGGACCTTTAAATGTGATTTTCCAAGCTTAAGCGTAGTCAAAAACGAAAGTAAGTTAGACTAAAGGGATAGCGACAGTAGCTTCTCTATACATTCTCGTTTTTCAGACTCCCCTCCCCGCCATCAAGTCCGTCTCCAAGAAGGTCCCCATCTATACGGACGACAAGGCGACGCAAACCGAATTTTTGGTGTCTTGCAATTGCACCTTTGTGCTAATATAATAAAACATAAAACCTTTTATCTAAACGTGTGCCTGGAAACTGTTCGAATTCTCGTAAATTAGACAGGCGTTGACGTTCAAAGTACCATAACAGTAAATTGGTTCGAAGTTGAACGACATGGGGAATCTGTTAAAAAAATCCCGAAAATCCAAATCTCGAATTTGTCGTATCAAAAATTTTCAAAATCTGGAATTTTCAGAATCACGTTTTATGAATTTTTTGAAAGCTTCTGACGTTCCCTTTCGCAGCTCTAAATTGCTTTCGAAGCGTTGGGGGATTCTTAAAAGCTGCATGTTATTCCATAATTCCTACAAAACTCCCAGATTCCGAAAGATATTTTATAACGACGGCGAGATAACGGATTCATAGCCCGATGTCCCTGAAACTCGTGGCAAAATCCAAAAAGAAATCCGAAAAAACGTAGGATACAGTTGGATATGTAGTTTGACAATGGCTCGAACATTACTTTAGCTAGGGGCATGTAATTCATCAGTCCGGTCATTGAACGACTGCTACACATCGATCCAATTTACGAACTGAATGCTTGCGTTAAACGTTTAAGTGCATTGTAATTCAATTTTTTCGAAATTATGATAGCTTTTTTAGAAAATTTGCCATTTAGATTAGTTTTGCGTCATTTGTAGTCTGTAGTTCTGGTTCCATGGCTCTATAACGGCGAGCGTTATAGAGTTTCCGGTACCTTCAAGACCTATTTGGAATCTTGATTGCCACAAAGAACTGTCTTTTTAACTGTTTTTGTAGTTTGTAGTTTTTGTGGTAGTTTTAGTCTTTAGCCTCTTGTTTTTCTAGAAAGGCAATTTAATCTTATTAATTTTACTCAACGCAAAGCGCAAAAATACATACGCAAAAAAAGCGTAACAGCTCGGCTTTGGCCGAAAATCGCGAAAAAATGATTCCGTGGAAAAATAATCACATCAGATGTACACAAGGAGTGGGGGGAGGAACCCGTCAAGGACAGAAAAAAAAAACAAAAAAAGGACATATATGCAAATTGGGAAATATAAAAAACGAAGATGTCAAATTTTAAAGGCGTGGCGACACCTCGGCCACTCTCATTTCGGGATCAAGTGGATCGAGTCGATGTGGATTACGGTATCTTGGCGTTGTGGGGGTTCTGAAGGTATAAATTTAATCGGTAGAATACCTTTAAGTTATTGTAGCGAATCGTTATTACAGTCTTTGAATCTACAGTAACCCGAACTTTCCATGACATTAACCGCGACGAAAAACTTCAGTAATTCGATGCTGTTGTGATCGAAAACCATCGTAACTCAAAGCCACGGTAATTCCGAATTCCTCAATAATCCCTGCTAGTCTGCCCGCATCTGTTTTTACGCAATCCAAAACTTACGATGGATTTGCTGCTGAGGGTACGCATTTTGTTGATGTGCCGGCGGGTAATTTCGTTGTGGCGGGCCGCGCATCGCTGACGGGTCCTGAAACATTATTTCTGAGGTTTGATTGCAAATGATCTCTGCTAGCCTACCCTTTCCATTCCCAAATGATCTCTCCTAGCCTGCCCTTTTCAATGATCTCTGCTAGCCTGCCCCTTCCATTCCCAAACGATCTCTGCCAGCCTGCCCCTTCCATTCCCAAATGATCTCTGCTAGCCTGCCCTTCCATTCCCAAATGATCTCTGCCAGCCTGCCCTTCCATTCCCAAATGATCTCTGCTAGTCTGCCCCTTCCATTCCCAAATGATCTCTGCTAGCCTGCCCCTTCCATTCCCAAATGATCTCTGCTATCCCGCCCCAAAAATTCCAAATTCCATACCTCCATCGTGTCGACCGCCATTTGCCGCTCAAGTCGGGGGCGTCGCATTCCAATTGAAGTCATATTTTCGTCGAAAATTTGAATTTCTCAAAAATTCAAGATTCCGCAGAACACCTCTTAACGAACAGGCTGTAGGCTCTGAAATGACGCCTTATAAAATTGCTCCCCCGGTGAACAAATAAGAGGCCAGAAAACAGGTGGAAACGTTGAGAAAATTGTAAAGAGCTAGTTGAAATCAGGTGCCCTATAGAAAATTAGCAATTCAGCCGCGGGGTCAGCTGCTGGGGCCGCACATTTTTTTTGGGGATGGGATTCTGATGGATTCTGATGGATTCTGCTCAATTATGCTGTCCATTTTTCGGGGTTGAACATCTGCATACAAGCTGCTAATCCCTGCGCCGAGATATGAGCCAAAAAGAGCAGGGATGGGGTGTAAAAAGGTATTGGTACGGAACGGGATGTCAGAGATCAGAGAGGGAGAGAGAGAGAGAGAGAGCGACCTCGAGAGAGACAAAGAGATGGAGAGTGAAAGCGAGAGAGAAAGATAGAGCGAAAGAGAGGAAGAGAGAGAGAGATAGAGAGAGATAGAGCAATTTCTTATCGACTACTCTTTTTTAAGTCCCAAAACCGTCCCAAATATCCCATTCAATAGCCACGTGACCCACCCGAAAAATGTTTGTGGGCCCGCCGGGTCAGGTGGGGTGTGGGCCCTGAAACTGGGCCCTTGTGGGCCCCAGGAGAGATCCTCCGGATTATAATTGTGGGGCTTTTGTTCAGCCGGTGTTGGGCCCAAAAATTGGCGCCTATGCCACACCGGATCCCGCCCATCCCAAGAACACAAAAACTGTCCATTTTTTGGGGTTGGTCCCGGCCGGATTAACCGGGTTGTAATCAAGATCACGCTTTTCAGGGGCTTCGGGGTGGAAAATGCGCGATTTAGGAAATTACGAGAGTTGTTTGAGGCGAGTAGTGAAGTGGGTGTCTCGAAGATCAGAATAAATTAATTTCATGGAGATGAGATCAGGTGGAAACGTTCGAAAATCATCAGAAAAAAAATTATTTGTGAAAAAAAAATTTTCGTAAATAGTCTGTAGGGCAAGCGAGCAAGGATTGTGAATAAAATCAACACTAGCAGGATCATTTGGGAATGGGAAGGGGCAGACTAGCAGAGATCATTTGGGAATGGAAGGGGCAGGCTAGCAGAGATCATTTGGGAATGGAAGGGGCAGGCTAGCAGAGATCATTTGGGAATGGAAGGGGCAGGCTAGCAGAGATCATTTTGGAATGGAAGGGGCAGGCTCGCAGAGATCATTTGGGAATGGAAGGGGCAGGCTAGCAGAGATCATTTAGGAATAGAAGGGGCAGGCTCGCAGAGATCATTTGAGAAACCATTACACGATTTTCACGGAAAGACAGAACTATATAGCAAAATTCAATGGACTCCGCCTGACCGCGGCCATTTTCGCACCTGCTTTTCGTATAGCGATGGTGGTCTGATCTTCGAGTGACGGGTTTCGTATTTCGTAAAGCCAATTCATGGCTAGTTTTTGTCCGCCTAATATCCCGAGTCCGCCCACTCAGTAATCAGCATAATTGTAGCCGGGGCGGAGGTGATGCAACGCTTAATAAATAGCGTACTAGGGGAAATTGATGACGGTTTAATGCTTTAGTCTTCGTATTGGGGTAAACCAATTACAAAAAATTTCAAAAAAGCTAATCCCATTTTTTCAGCTTTTTTTAAGGAATTTTAAACCAGCTACACGTCAGTTTTCTAGCTCCGAAAAACACTGGAAATCTCAAACTCCACGAGACAACAAATAGCCACTCGAAAATACAATAGCGGACAGGGCCCCGCCGCTCACCAAAGGCCAATTCGAACGGGGTGGGGGCGTTCTTACGTTCATTCTCGGAGTGGAATGTCTGGACACACCTCGAGATCGTATGCGAGAGAGAGGGCGAAAGAGCGAGAGAGTATAGCGAGAGCAAGATAGAGGGAGTAAGAGAGAGAGCGGGAGAGCAATCTAGAAACAAAGGCAGACCTGCTCGAATATTCGAGGGCCCGTTTAGTCTTTCAACGGGCCCTTGGGGCCCATGAAAGGATTTGAGTGCCCGAACTGTGTGACCGAGTCGCATGATCTTTTAAAGGAACTGGGACGGCACAGCAGCCAAGTAAGCTAGCCTGACCTTTCCATTCCCAAATGTTCGCTGCTAGCCTGCCCCTTCCATTCCCAAATGATCTCTGCTAGCCTGCCTTCCATTCCCAAATGATCTCAGCTGCCTTCCATTCCCAATGATCTCTGCTAGCTGCTTCCATTCCAAATGATCTCTGCTAGCTGCCTCCATTTCCAATGACTCTGCTAGCTGCCCTTCATCTCCAAATGATCTCTGTTTTCCATTCCCAAATGATCTCTGCTAGCCTGCCCCTTCCATTCCCAAATGATCTCTGCTAGTCTGCCTCCCAACTCCTAAGAAGTCACGGCTAATAATAACTTTTTCAGATCAACACCAAACGCCCCAAACAATAATGATGTGCCCTGGGGGGCACGTAACCTTAAATATACAAACAGGTGATGGAAAAATGTGCATAGGCGTTTTGGGTACAGCCTCAGGTTTCACCTGGCCTTCAAAGTAATTTGTCACCACCTTTCTGACGTTCGCGACAAAATTGTCCCCCACTTTTCTTTCATAAAAGTCATAAATTCCCTGCGAGACTGTGGGGGTGAAAATAAGCCTTGGATTAGCCGCCGTAAAATCCTGGCCGGAGAGTAGAAAGGGGCATAAACAAGGTTTTGGTCATAGCAATTTTCTGCAAGTAAGAAGTTGTGAACATTCAAAATCTAGCAGAGAGCATTTGGGAATGGAAGGGGCAGGCTAGCAGAGATCATTTGGGAATGGAAGGCAGCTAGCAAAATCATTTGGGAATGGAAGGGGCAGGCTAGCAGAGATCATTTGGGAATGGAAGGCAGGCTAGCAGAGATCATTTGGGAATGAAAGGGCAGGCTAGCAGAGATCATTTGGGAAGGGGAAGGGAGGCTGCAGAGATCATTTGGGAATGGAAGGGGGGGCTAGCAGAGATCATTTGGGAAGGGGCAGGCAGCAGAGATCATTTGGGAATGGAAGGGGCAGGCTGGGGAGACTTTTAAGGGAAAGGGGGAGGCTAGCAGAGATCTTTTGGGAAGGAAGGCGGGAGAGAGGTCATTTGGGAATGGAAGGCAGGCTGCAGAGATCATTTGGGAATGGAAGGGCAGGTCAGAGATCATTTGGGGAAGGGGGGCTGGGGGAAATTTAAATAAAAAAAACCCCCCCCTGGGTTTAAAAGGGGGGGCCCCCCCCGAAAATTTCCATTTTGCGAAACCCATTCCCCTCTCCTTTTTTCTTTTCTTTTTGCTTTCTCCTCCATCCAAAAGGGGAAAAATTTAACCCACCCCCAAGGGGGTTTAAAACCCCGGGGAAAAAAAAAAAAAAAAAAAAAAAAAAAAAAAAAAAAAAAAAAAAAAAAAAAAAAAAAAAAAAAAAAAAAAAAAAAAAAAAAAAAAAAGGTTAATTCAGTTTTTGGGGTTGAAGGGTGGGAATGGGGGCCCAAGAAGTGGCTAATTGTGGGGCGCCGGACAACCCATTCTCTCTTTTTTTTCCCTTTCTTTCTTTTTTTTGTCTCTCTTTCTTTCCTCCATCCAACAATAAAAAACCCCTTAAAAATGATTAACCCCGCAATATGAAAAACCGGAAGTAAACAAAAATGATATCATGTTAGAAAGAGAGAGAAAGAGGGCGAGAGAGCGAGAGAGCGAGAGAGAGAAAGAGAGAGAGAGAGAGAGAGAGAGAGAGAGAAAGAGAGACAAAGAGAGAGAGAGAGAGAGAGAGAGAGCGAGCGATCCAAACATTCTGCGGAGCGTACCGTAGCCCTCAGATGATTCAGAAAAACTAAGCGGCCTTAAAAGTTATTTATCTCGCTGTTTTGGCCTCCAGGAGCTCCAAGTCTACCCCGACTGCTCAGAACACTCCGGAAAAACAGTTGACGCACCTCTCTCGTTGGCCAGTAAAAATCGCGACGCCAAATGTTAATCGGCAATATGATAATCTGCTACGAAGCCCGATCCAGGAATTGCCAGAGATCACTCAACATCTAAGTTTTCTTGTACGCAATAATAATGCTACAAAAAAGTGTCGCCGTAACCTTTAAAATAAGGTCCAAAGTGCGAAAATTCCGAGTTGCTTTGGCACAATGTCTAATGCTAATACTTTCTAGAAAAGTGAAAGAGAAAGAATGGATAAGCAGAGGTTGAGCTTCTTCTAGGAAGGCTTGGAGGGATTTTCTCACCCTTTTTTGTGGGGGTTTCGGTGGCGGGCAGGATTTTGTAGGAAGGCTCGGGCGTCATTAAGTAAAAACCGTACCGGAAACGCCTACGTGAGTGTGGGATTTGAGAAAAAGGAAATATCAAAGATCTTTCTCAACTTCAGGCAGGCTAGTAGAGATCATTTGGGAATGGGCTAGCAGAGATCATTTGGGAATGGAAGGGGCAGGCTAGCAGAGATCATTTGGCCAAGGGCCAAGAATAGCCGCTACCACAGAAACGTGCATTCTGCGGTTCCACCCTCGACCAGTCGACCAAAATGACCCACCCAAACCGGAAAATGCAATTTGGCGGAGGGGGTGTTGAGGAATTACTAGCAAGAAAGGGGAATTTAATGGAGAACAAAGCAATCCGTCTGCCCGGGATGCTAATTGGGTCTCGTAGGGAAGAGACCCATCCTCATCAATTCGTGGGTCGCACGTTATTTCGGGTCTTGTGTGGGTGGCTCGTAGGGTTGACCTTTTCAGAGCCTAATTTTGGGTTGGCGGGTGATTTAGGGGCTCAGAATGTTTAAGGAAAACCGGTAGCTACTGTATTTTAGAATCGGTAGGGTAAATATGAAACTGCATAAAGTAAAGAATAAAAGATACGGCATAGAATTTTGACGTTGAAAAGCTGTTTTCCTGAGTTTTTGGCTATTTTAAGGGATCTTTGAGGTCAGTTTTTAGGATTTCCGGTATCATACGGTAGTTAAAACTGGCGGTCTTTCGGGGGCCTAAAAATGAGGGTGGCTGGAAAGCAAGCTAGCAGCGATTATTTGGGAATTCTTGCGCAAAAATGAATTTTTCGAGCAAGATAGGGAAGCAAGCTAACACGAGTCTTCTGCGAATGAGCATGACGATCGGGGGCAAGCTAGCAGTGGTTTTTAGGCCTGCTCAAAAAAACTGCTTCTCGGCGTTGGCTAAATTAACTTGTGGCAAGCTAGCGGAGGTTATTTAGGCAATAT
Organism: Mesorhabditis sp. LJ9110; assembly: GCA_038088335.1. Lineage (NCBI taxonomy): Eukaryota > Metazoa > Nematoda > Chromadorea > Rhabditida > Rhabditidae > Mesorhabditis > Mesorhabditis sp. LJ9110. Next base: position 44,247 of record JBBGBA010000344.1, read on the forward strand.
TCCTTACGACAGCAGCAGCGAGATTTGGGAATTTTGCGCAAAATTCAAGATTTTTAATGACTTTGAAGTCACTAAAATTATTTATAAGCGCTTTAAGACCACGAAAAACAACCCAAAAAGCACCCGCGGAGCGCTTGGAATGCATTTTTCGAGTGCAAATAGATATTCACACGTTGCCCGCTCTTCTCTTGTGGCCGGCACCCAAACCCAAAAATAACACGCGATTACTAATTATACCCAAGCGGATTCCCCCTCCCCCGCCGCCTCCTCCCCTTCTTTGCTGCTTTTTGTGAGCTTTTCCTTAGCCGACCAGGATGGGGGTCGGGATGAAGAAGCTATTCTCGCCATGGTGATGGCTATTTTGGGGGTCGGCTGGGCCCTTGTTTTCCGGTTTCCGGTTTTTGCAACAAAAAAAATATGCAAGCCGGAGATCGGGGTGAAACACCAGAGTTTGGGAGCAAAATACAAAAAATTGTTGGGCGAGCAGGAGGTGGCCTCAGAATCAGAAAATCTATGATAATAGCTAACGTAAGCCAGAATTTTCGGCATGGATTCATCCGCTTTTCAAAATTTTTTTCGGAGATCCAGTTCAAAGAGAGAGGGAGAGACAGAGAGAGAAGAGTGAGAGAGTGAGAGGGCGAGAGAGAGATAGCGAGAGAGAGAGGGAGCGCGAGAGAGATAGAGAGAGAGTGAGAGAGAGAGAGAGAGAGAGAAAGGAAAGGGATAGGCAGGGAAAGAGTGAGGAAAGAGGAGAGAGGAGAAGAGAAACCCACCTCAAAACCTATTGCTAGTTGTTGTGCCTCCTTTAAAACAGTCCCCCAAAAACCCGGATCTCTGGAATTCCCAAAATTCCAGCTATTTTCGGGGTAAAACATAAATCTTCAGGAAGGCGAGAGTATATAGCGAAAACAGTAGGTGTGTAGCAGCATCGCGGAGCTTCCCGGAATTTCTAAGCACATCCAGGTGGGCCCTAGATCGCGTGCCACCACCAGGTTCCAGAATTCCAGAAGGGAGAAGGCCAAAAACGTGCTCGGGGGGCCGGAAGTGGTGCCCATGGCGAAATTGGGGGCCCTTCAGGTGTGTAAGGCCCAGCATCACCTCTAGTGGTGCTGGGGTGGAAAATTGGCCCCCGGCCAGGGGGAACGCGCAGAAAATTGGCCAAAAAACGGACGCGATGTGTACACTTGGAGACGAACTTTGATCATGGGTTCAGATTTCGAGTCCCAAATGATCCCTGCTAGTTTGCCCGGGAAGGTCTTGATTCCGAAGCAAATGTTGCTAGCTCGGGCGGAAAATTGGGCTAGAACGGATGTACACTTCTAGACCAAATTGAATCTTGGGGTTCTGATTTGGCGTTTCCTCAGGGATCTCTGCCAGCTTGCCCCTTGTCTCATCCAGAGGCGACGCAATTCCTAACGAAGTTCGGCTGGCTTGCCCCGAACGGCTACCGTATCCTAAAAATCCCTGCTAGCTGGCCTCAAAGAATCGCTGCCCTTGCCCTTGAAAAGTCATAATTCCAAAGAATCAGTGTTAGTCTGCCGTTGAGAAGCCGAAAATTCCTAAGGGATCTCTGTTAGCTTGCCCTGCCCCTTTGAATTTTCCATCATCAAGTCGAGCCCAATTTTCAATCTCAAAAATTGACCAAAGGGTCAACTCGCGATCTTCTGGGGTTAGCAAAAAAAGTGAAGTCGTAGGGTTCAATTTTAAGAAGCGGTCAACCAAATCACCAAATACCCCCCTAATCTTCCAGGGCAACACGCGAATTTGTGCGTTGTTTGCCCATTCACTTAAGCATCGTCGTCGCGGGACGCCGGAAAACACCTAAAGATGCTGCGAAAATAGGCTGAATCATTGGGGGTTTAACGAGGGTGGATTGGCGTCATCGTGGGAGAGTTCAAGGAAAGCTTGAATTCCACTTTTTAGCGGTTATTCTGAGCTTTTTGGGTACAGTAGACGGCTCCGAGACCTGAAAAGCAGTCTGGGCAGTCTAGCAACGATTCTTTGATCTTCGGAGGATTTTCGGGGCAAATGAGCAGAGGTTTCTGGAGTGCAAAAACTACCGCGTGTTGGTCCTGGTTGGTGTTGGCCCTTTCGCGTCAGCCAGTCGAGCTCAACAAACTGTCTTAAGCTCATTCAAACGGGCTTGAAACGCTGATCCCGATGTGCTGACTCGCATAGCTCAAACATCGCGTTACCAGTCGGTGCAAGGCGTCGATTCTTGGCTTTCTAGTTTCTTTAAAGTCGTATTTTTCAGGTCCCACCAACAAACTTCCACTATACCTCCACCACCTCGGGTTTGTGTGCCCTCCAAATGAGAACCCGGCTGCCTATCTAGGTATGGCGTTATTTATGCAGCTTAAATATAATCTGACTCAAATCATACACTTCGTTTTCTATTATTTACGTACTCTGAGAATTTTTAATTTTAGTTACCCTTGCGACGATCAACAAGGAAAACGCCGTGCTTTATACGGAAACGCAAGAGCAAGCCGGGCGGCTGGTGGAAGCTTTTAGGGTAAGCTTGGCCCATCGCTTCAAGGGCCCTTGAAAGGGGTTGGAAAGGCAAAATGCTTAAAAATTCTTGTGTTTACAGTCCAAATCCAACCTGGTGGAAGGCAGATCCAACGCCGATTTGTTTGGGTGTGCGGCAAGTTCAGCGCTATGTAATGGAGCTCGACCTGGACTGCTTGGGCAATTCGGAATTTTATGCAGGTGAGAGAGAGGGGGAGTGCGCGAGCGAGAGAGCTAGCGAGAGCGAGCGAACCATAACAAGCGTAAGAGCGAGAGAGAACGTAAGAGTGAGAGAAGAGAGCGAGAGAACGCGAAAGAGAGAGAATTTTCCCCCAAAAAAACTTTTTAGTCGCACCCTCCACTGCACAGCCCTTCGATGGAATTCTATATTTTCGATGCTAGCCCTGTTACCGGCTTTTGGCTGTTTTCTATCGATATTTGGAGCCCCAGCCTCAAAGTCATCCTTTACGATACCGCATTCCGCCGCTATGCAGATGAGCTTCCTCACCCTATCAGCTTCGGTTTTTGGATCTCTGACAACGATAGGGAGCTGTAAGTTGCACAACACGTAGCTTTTCTCAAAACGTTTGATGTCACACTACCTTTAAAGGGACAATAAAGGGTGGAAATCAACCCTTGTTTTCGGCTAGGTCTAGACAGATACGCAACACGCCAAAACACGTGCATATAACATTCCGGAGGTGTTTAATGGCACCAGTCCTAGGTACAGATCGTCTCTTGGCATGTCGCGTAACTGTCTAGATCTAGCCGATTCAATGGTTCGAATTGCGCAACACTTGGTCTATTCCGCTACTCAATGTATTTTAGTCAATCCCCTACGAAGGCTACTATCGACGGAGGCCCCAGAAAGGCTGTATCCCGGAATTTTTATGCCCATTTCCTATTTCCTGGTCACCACGATTCCACACCTTCTTGGACTGCTCGGATTTGTGGCCGGGTTTTTCTGGTGGGTCTGAAAAGCGAAAAGAGGGTGAATCTTCATTTCGCCGAATTTTCATATCGCCGAATTTTCATTTCGCCGAATTTTTCATTTCGCCGAATTTTCATTTCGCCGAATTTTCATATCGCCGAATTTTCATTTCGCCGAATGTTCATTTCGCCGAATTACGTATGAAAATCTATGTCGGAGACCTTGAATTTCAATATTTTCTCCGCCGCCACATGATTTTGTCGGAGCAGCAAGAAGATAACTTACCTGCGTTGAAAACAGCGGCACTGATGTTGGCGTCGACCTATTCCTGAAGAAGAGGCCAGCTGAGCTATATTTTTTTTTTTTTTTTTTTTTTTTGGGGGGGGGGGGGGGGGGGGGGGGGCGATATGAAAATTCGGCGATATGAAAATTCGGCGAAATGAATGTAAATCCGAAAAGAGTGCTGCCGGTTTCAAAATCCAGGCTTAGGCTTTGGCCTGGCTTAAGCTTAGGCTTAGGCTTAGGCTTAGGCTTAGGTTTAGGTTTAGGCTTAGGCTTAGGTTTTGGCCTGAGCTTAGGCAGCCACATTCAGTATGTTCAGGCTCCTCGACCAGCATGACATAGCGCTGATTGCTCAGTCCGGTCTCGTCTTGTTAGCCTGTTTTTTCGTAGGCCAGGCCGTTGCGCTAGTCGTTTTATTGTGCGTACGGTAAGTAAAAAGTAGGATTTTTGTAACTGACCTTTCCTAGAAATTGCTGGTCGGCTTTCACGGCCACCACCATATTCCATTGTTTTTGGTGGATGCTAGGCGGCGGGACCATTAGGTATGGAAATTTGCCTGTCTCTCTCTCTCTCTCTCTCTCTCTCTCTCTCTCTTTTCTCGCTCTCTCTCTCTCTCGCTCTCTCTCTCTTTCGCTGCCCGAAAATACAATTTCATTTTCAGGGCTTATTCCACCCTCAACGACACTCCATTCTACCTCGATAAAGTGGGCGGGGCCAGCCCGTTTCCATCGATCGATTATAAATTTTTGATCATTTCTACTCCTACCTGTCTATATCCAAATCCGCCACGTCCCCCTCGAAGTCCTCCTCGCCGGAAGCCGCCGCGCTGGGACCGCTGGGTTTGGATGATATCATCAAGCGGCGCGTCAACGTTCATCGGCATTTTCTAAAAACGAGAAATTAACTTGTAACGTTTATGCTCAAAATGGTACAAGTGAATTTAACGAAAAGAGGTAAAACAACGAGGCTGAGATGCCGGAAAGTGCATTGTTTAGCGGGTTGAACATTGTCGGCCCAGGAAAAACTCAAATGTCGTTAACCGGCTGTTTTTATAGACCATAAATAAGCCAAAAACATGCAAATATATAAGAGAGATTCGAAAGCAGCCCGTTCGTTTCGTGGCGTAACAGGACGTTCGACCGGGGGGTGTCTGGGAGAGTGAGCGGGGGGCGCGGGATAGCAGACGCCAGATGGGGGGACTGGAGACAGATGCGCCCCTACAATTTGTGTAACTTTGTAAAACGCGCGCTTTATCGAGTTTAACGAATTCTATAACTTATCATGGCTTTAATAATTCGTTTTTCGAAACATAGAATTTGCTGCCTGGGGAGGTATGCAAATTAGGGGTATTTTTTGAGATAAATGTATAGAGCTTGGTAAAAAATTACAAATAGCAAATTGGCATATAAAATCGGCTATTTTAGCATTTATTTAATTAAGGTTTATTACACACCTTTTTCGAAATTATTCCTTGCTAAAAAAAGACAAATTCACCCTTTCGAACGTAATAATTATTCAAATCTGCTGAAATTTGGATTTAAAAATGGCTTGTAAAAGTTAGGCAATTAATTTTTCATTTTTACAGGTCCTATAACTTTTTATAGAATGCATTGTGGTAAAGAAGAAGAGTTTTGCACGAAGGAAAAGATTTCTGGCATCGTGTGAACTAGTCAAATGGGCGTCTTGTACGTATCGATGAGATATCGACCCTTTATTTACCCCGAATTTCAAAAAAATCACGAACATACAAAGCGAGAATTAGACTTTTGGAGCAGCAAGCTTATCTAAAAATGGCTAGCAGGAAAATGAGATCATTTGCGGGGAAGTGAGGCATTTTAGGGGAAGAAACGAGGAGAGAGAAAAGAAGTGTAAAAAGTAGAAACGGACGCACAGCGATTGAAATTCAAAAGTTTTTAAAAAGTATTAGGCACCGGAGCAGACCCTATTTTAACGCAAATATGGCATCGGGATCAGCTGGGGAATTTTTCGTTAGTCTGGCTGAAATTTGGAGAAGTGGAAATTTCTGATTTGTTTGCCCAGCTTTTGGGTTCAATGGCATCAAAACAAAGCGAAATTTTGGGGTATAGAAAATAAGAAGGCAAAGCTTATTAAGTAGATAAAAAAAAATAGAAACTATATAGGATTTAAAACGCGTAAATTTAAGTTTAGAAAACGCAGAAAATCACCAAAAATGTAGCAGGGGCGGAAATTAAAGACATTGAATACAAAAATCTAATGCAAAAGGCAAAGAAGATTACAAAATAAGAGAACAGGGAAAAATATTGAGAATTTTATAGAACAGCAGAGAAAGTCCGATTGAAGACCATCTCGTGAATGCAGTCGACGTAGCCGAGGTCAAAGTTGGGGTCTGCCCGAGCGAACAGCTGTCGGCTATCACTGGAAATCGATGCATTAATGGGACGATATCGTCATAAAATGCGATAACCAGCTGAATATAAAGAAATCAGCATTAATAGCACAGAACTCCCGCATTTTTCTACGTCTCAAAGTTTGAAATTCAAAAATTTGGTCTGAGTTTGCATTTTTAATAGATTGAATTTTCCAGTTCTCAATTTAAAAAGTTTACTGTTAATTCTAACAGTATAAACTTATCTTTCTCATTTTAATATGCTTTTAAAACCCACGCATCGTCGGCCAAATCCTCCATCCCGTGAACGCAGTGTCCGAATTCGTCGAAATGTTCCGTACGGCATGTTTGATTGGCGGGAGCCTCAAACTTGGCAGTAGTGAAGTCTGAAAAAAAGATTTTTCTCTAAGAGTTTATTTTAAAGTAATAATATAATTATCCGTAGTTTTGTGACTCTAAAAAACACCTTTTCTGGCCAAATTCTTATCGATGAAGTCGTAAAATAATACGCTGAAGTGCCGGCTGATGAAAAGTGGCTCCAGCTTCCGTTGCCACCACTGGACGATCGTCGATTTTAGATGTACTAAAAAAATCTTATTAATAGCTCAGAAAATCGGCATTTCCGACCTGATGCCGTGGCATTCATTTGCGTCATTTCGCTCAGCTGGTTTTCGGTGATTTCGTGGAGGCCGATTCTGAAAGAAAACTGGCTTAAAGGGACTGGCATGAGCAAAAATCGACCCCTTCGATCGATCAGGTCTAGACAGCTACGCAACGCTCGAGTCTCGCTGTCTTTCTCACTTTCTCCAATCTCTCTCTCTCGCTCTCTCCTGCCCACGCACTCTAGGAAGGTTTTTCGCCGCTTCTTGTAACTGTCTAGACCTAGTCAATATCCGAGGTAGATTTTAGCCTTACGGATCCTTTTAAAGAGAACAGGCTGCAATCAAGAATTGCAGTCGGATCTAGACGATACCTTGAAGAATTCCTTAGAGCCGCCAGGGCCTCTCCGATCCGTTGTATGGCCTGTAGCGGAACGTCGGGTTCCTGAAAATGGCGATTTTTTTCAGAGAGGTCCGAAGATACCATTAAAACAGCTAGATGTTGCCAATCGTACATCGGCATCGCGGCCAGGCAGGCTTTCTGGGCGGCGAAGTACTGAAATACATAGAAAAGTATGTAAATTTTTGAGTTTCGATACTTTCGTCCCATCCTAAATTGCCTACCTCAATCGGGTCAGATCCGTTGAATTTTCCCGGCGGGACCACCACGTTCAGCATGCACATTCCAAGGTTACGGACCTAAAACATGCATTTTAATCAAGGCTTTTTTGAAATTGTAGAGGTCTATTAAAGGGGCCCACAAGCGCTAAAATCGACCCCTTTCACGGCTAGGTCTCGACAACTACGCGACTGACTAATTTTCAAAGTAACCCCCTTCAACCCACCTTGGCCTCAAATTCTGGTGTTGAATTTGCCTCGATGGGCATGCAATAAAAATGCGATGGCGAGTACATCATGCTCAACGTCCTTTCCATGAATGAGTAGTGCTAAAATGTGGATAGTTTGGTTGATAGCGTAGTCTCACCTGCCTTGCCAACGAGCCGGATGAAGTAGATGGGGTAGTAGAACTCGAGGCGGGCAGGGAGGTAGATGGGAAAGTATCTGGAAGTGGTAGTAGTTCGCAGAAGGGTTTAAAGGGACAAGAAAGCGGAAGAATCGACCCTTTCGATCGGCTAGGTCTAGACAACTACACTACACGCCAAAATACGTTTTTGCCAGTGACTAAGAAACATACCTCCGCTTCTTGATGCCCCAACAGCCGGCCAAATCCTTAGAAGGTGCTTCATGTACGCTACGATTCATCACGTAGTCGGCCAAAAGCCCCTGCCCTTCGACAGAATTGTCCATGTAGCGAGCGCATTCCAAGTTGATGCGCGGTGGGATCGGGATGAATTGATGGAGCCTGAAAGAGGAGGCTTTTAAAGAGGCGATGAAGCGCAAGAATCGAGCCCTTCCATCAACTAGGCCTCGACAAAACGCTAATGGCCAAAAATTGCTTGATCTCTTGGCTTGATCCATTTCTCTTATTGCTTCTTTATAAAAAAATCATATTTTAGAGACAATCGCAAAAAAACTTGGTGCGTGTTTTGGCGTGTTGTGTAGCTGTCGAGTCCTAGTCTATGAGAAGGGTAGATGTTTTGGTCCCTTTAAACTAAATTTTAACTTACTCATAAACGATGTACACGACGAAAACGGCGAAGAAGATGAGCAAACATGCCCCCAGCACGTATGCGCCGACCGCGCAAATCGACTTCACCAACTTTTTCGAGCCCCTCGACCGATCGATCGACATTTTTGTGGAGGTCTAGCTCATCGGGGTGGGCTTTGAACCTGGAATGATAAATTGGCGTAATAGGGCGAAACACAGCGGCATGAAAAAAAGTAGACACTGGAGCTTGTAGCCATGCGCACTAGTGCATGGTGGCACTTAACTTCTAAAGGTGCCCAGAAAAACAATATTAATAGCAGGACCCGTCAAATTCTAAGTTTCCATGCTGCTAGGTTTAGACAATTGCATGATCCCAAAGCACATCTAGAAGTTTCTCGTGTTTGTCTAGACCTAGCTGATGGAAGGGGTCGATTTTCGCGGTTTAAAGTCTTCTCAAATGTTCGACATTTTACTAAAAAAATTTGGGTTTCTTTGCGTTATTTTTAAGCTGTCGTCATCATCAACGTTAAAACTGGCTCGATAACGGTTTTAGAGGTTAAAGCACGATTTTATGCAAAAAATTTCGTGTTTTTGTGCAAAAAGCAAAAGGAATTGTGCGAGTCGGGGTTCGAACCGCCGCCCTCCGTTTGGCAAGCAAACACCTTGCCAATGCACCATGGCGCCAACTGGGCACCATGCTTCGGGAGGATAGATAGGAGGCACGGCAATGCCTGTACCTAGGCCGGGAATAGTTGGCCAGCATCCGAATTTATGCAGGTTTTAAGCTTAATTTCGACCTCAAATGGCTTTCTTACGCAAAGTCCGCAGCAAATTTGGAAAACGGGCTCGGAATCAGCAAAAAATTCTGCACAAGTTAAGCTTGGTCCCATTCAAAAACGCCAGCCTGAGTAAAAACACTTTACAGTCAGGAGCCCTTAGATTACTTATGTTTCAAAAATTCAAGGCCAACGACGTCATTCACCACATCGCCTACCTGTCTAGATCTAGTCGATGCAGGGGTCGATTCCCACTGCTTTTAAGGAGACCCAAAATCTGAGGAAGGTGGGAGGAAGGACTGGGGAAACAAATTAGTCCCAACAGTCCCCAAAACAGTGCAACAATCGATCCAAAAACTTGGGTGGGGCGGACAAAACAAGACTGTGCCCCATGATGGGGTTGACGGGGTTGGCATCTACACAACGAATCGGAGAGCTCGGGCAAAATGGACGAAACAAGGCCACGCAGTGGATCTCACAGATCCGGGAGCTCGACCACGCCTAGCGACTAAAGACTGATGCGATGTGATGATGCTCGGCATCCGCTGGTCCGCGCGATCAAGTTATGGTTGGTCGGAGCGGATCGAAAATATTGCTCAAAGCCTCTGATCGGCTCGCCAAGCACGTGTGTTTGGATTTTTGAGACGTTGGCAGAATGCCAGATGTAATAAGCCTTTGTAAAGCATTTCTAAGGGGCTGAGAAGCACTAAAATCGACCCCCATCCTATAGACTCGATCTCAATTCTGGCGCCCGGCCATTTAAAATCTTAACGAAATCACGTTTTCAAAAAAAAAACTGATTGCAATGGTATCAAGATCGAAAAAACGATAGGTTTTTGAAAGATCCGTTAAAAAAACTAGGAAGCTCAAAAATTGACCCCGTGGCGTCCCTAGGTCTTGACAGCTACGCGACACGCCAAAATACTTGTGGGCTTTGTGGGTTTTACACCATGTTAGCGCAGCTTCATATCCCTAGTGGCTATCAAAGTTTATCAAAGGAATCAAGAATCACATGTTTTTTGGCGTTTTTTGGCGTGTCGTGTAGCCGTCTAGAACTAGTCGATCCGAGGGTCGGTTTTTGGGCTTTTTATCCCTTGAAAAAAGAGAGAAAATGTAATATTTGAAACCATCCTTCGATTTCTTGGCCGTTGAAATCAATCAAGCAACAAAAATTCGGGGTAGTGAAAAGAAAACCAGCTGACCAATCGCCGAGGAGGAGCCCCGAAAAAGGGAGAAGCCCGAGCCAAATGGCCGGGGTGAGCCGCCAGGCAGCGCGGGGAAAACAACGGGAATGGCCTGTTTGCGGAAATTGGAGAATGACCCTACCTTGTTTCGCTCGTGCTCACTGGACACTTTCTCTCTCTCTCTCTCTCTCTCTCTCTCTCTCTCTCCCTCTCTCTCTCTCCCTCGCTCATACAGTGGAACTACAGTCGCGCGCCCAAAACACGTTCGAAATGCCTGTAACCAGAATGCAATCGGAACGTCAAGCTGTCAAGCTTTTGAGCGTGGTACGGCCCTATCTGTCTCTCTCTCTCTCTCTCACTCTATTTCTATCTCCCTCTCTCTTTCTTTCTCTCTCTTCTCGATCCCTCTGTCTTCCTCCTTCACTCTGTCTCTGTCTCTCTCCTCTCTCTCTCTCTCCCCCTCGATCCCTCTGTCTCTCTCTCCCTCACTCGACAAAAACCCATTCAAATTATCAAAACACCAAAACAGAAAAATGACTTTTTGCTTTTCTAATTCCTCAAACAAAGTGCATAAAAACAAATTATTGTCTCTATTCTCGGATTGACAAGGTATTCGTGTCTCCGAAAAACCCGCAAAAAATATCCCTGGAAAGCGGATTTTCGTGGACAAAAATCTGCCGGGAAATTGGCTCTCCCCCTTGCCCCTCTTGCTCAAATCGAATCCACGGTTCGCGGGGGTGAGCCCGAGAGGGGAGTACCGGGTTTTCTCCGCTTTTTGAGAATCCGGGGGTCGATCTTTCGACCTTCTTTCCAATAGCTGCAAGGAGCAAGGGAGCGGGAGATTGCAACGGAGTGAACGTGTGTATTTTGAGGGTTTGAAAATACAGTGATTGTACTTGGGTGGAGATTTGGACTTGATTAAAGGAAGAGGCATCTCTCTCGCTGTCTCTCTCTCTCTCCTCCTCTCTCTCTCGGCCCCTCTATGGCAAATAAGTTACAAATTACTCCAGAAGACATTCAAATATGCAAAATATTTGTATTTATTCCGGAATCTTCAAAATAACGCAGAAAAAAGCACCAAAACGTGACAATAATCGCATTTTTGCTTTGAAAAACGTGGCTGCAGATAATCATGTGTTGTTGACCAGGACGACTGTCCGATGCCTCTCCTCCCTGGGAAAATCGGGCGATCTGAAGTACCTGCAAAAGAAGAGGGACAAAAACTCTCTTTTTGGGGAAAGGGACAACCCGGAAATCGGATCGGAAATGTTTGATAAGCAAATATGACAAGGTCACGCTTTTTCTCCGATCCAAAATAATCTCTGCTAGCCTGCCCCTTCCATTCCCAAATAATCTCTGCTAGCCTGCCCCTTCCGTTCCCAAAATGATCTCTGCTAGCCTGCTTAGATTTCCAAGAACACCCACTTCTCCCTCAGCTTCCGGAAAAACTGCTCGCTATCCTCGGCCGCGCATCGCATTGGTGGTGGCGACGCTTTGGGGCGCGACTCCCTAAAAAGGTACGCTTTTTAGGGAACACGGGTGGGAGCGGAAAACAGAGGGGCAACACGTCATTTTCTAGGAAAAACCGTGGGGTGGGGGAAGGGGTAGGGGGAGGTAGCTCTGATTGACAATTCGCTTACCGGAGCATCTTTTGCAGATAGCCATCTAGCTCGGCGGATAGACGGTCCCAGGTCTGCAAAACGAGAGCTAGCAGAGATTTTTAGAGGGTTTTTGTAATGGGCACGCTAGCATAGACCATTGAGGAACGGCAATCTAGCTGGAATAAGAAGAAGAGGTAGGCTGGCAGACCCAATTCAGTAAATCAGAATATTTCCAAAGAGAAGCAAAAATCGCTGAGGGATCAAATGGAGATCGCATGCTAGCCTAAATTTTTAGTGGTAGCGAGAGAGCCAGAGCGAGAGAGAGAAAGAGAAAGAGTACAAGCAAAAAAGCTGAAATTTCCTCAAACCTCCTCATGCTCATCCCAAAAATGAACGTGCGTCGTACTGCTGCGTTTCGCTGTCCCTTTACCCTCATTTTTCACTGCTTCAGGGCTCTCTTTCGGCTTTTTAATCCCGTCTTCAAATAGCCCCGCCAAGTCCTGGATCGCCGGGGAGCTGAAAAAAAGGAAGCTACAGAACACAAACGATAGAACTACCGTGGTAAGGAACAGAAGCTATTCCTCCTCGACTCGGTCATTGGCGAGATTTGACGATCGATTTTTACAAATTTTTCAGTCTGTGTGCCTTCATCACGAATTTTGTCATCCTAGAGGAAACATTAAATCAAATCTGCGTTGCTTAAAAGGGGCTTGAAGTGCGGAATCGTCCGTATCCATGACCTAGGTCTAGACAGCTGGCAACAGGCGAAAACACGAATGTGAAAGCATGCCGATATTTCTCTAACGGCAGGTTCAGAGCGTACATCAACATGACAAGGAGCCGTGTATTGGCGCGTTGCGTAGCTGTCTAGACTGAGTGGGGCCAAGGGCCGATTCTGGCGCTTCCTGGATTAAAACCGATACCTCGGTCTGCGTGGCTTCCGTGATTTTCAGGAACAAATTCGGGGCCGGCTCGGGCGGCTCAATTCCATTGCCATTTTCGTCGAAAATGTGTAGATTCAGGTCGACCAGTCGGCACTCATCTCCCAGATCGACACCGTCGGATACGATTTTTACTAAAAACGATTTAGAATGGTCAAAAAGAATTGGATTTTTTTGCTTTTACGGATTGGCTTTAAGTTCGGTCTGACTTACCTATATTGTTCGACACCTTCAGCCGCAGCTGCTTTGCCACCAAGAATTCGTGGCTGGGCTCGATTTCAGAGGTCAATTCGCGTAGCTGGTTTCGGATTAGTTTACCCCCGATTTCAGTGCTTATCTGAAATTCATGGCCATTTACCAACGCTTACTAGTACTGATCTTTACCTGAAGAATATGCTAAACGATACCTTAAAGGTTTCTGCCCTGTAGCAGCCCGTGAATGCATTGATACGCTGCCGGACCATATTTAGAACATTCAGAATAGGGGCGCCGTGGATCTGGAATTTTTTGTGTTTTCTCGTTCTCTCCTCTCTCACACTCTCTCTCTCTCTCTTTCTCTCTCTCTCTCTCTCTCTCCGTCTCTCTTTTGGCACTGCCATTCCTGAAATCATTTTCGTACCTTAAATGTCGGCATCTCAACCAGGAGCATGAAAATGAAGTCGAGCTCCCCGGCAGTGCGTTTGAGAAAGCTGATTCGGCCCATCTAAAGGAACCTTTTAATTTTTTCCTAAATCCGAGTGAAGAACCGGAATATGCGGTTCCAAGGCACTCCTGAATAACCTCGCCCCGGTCCAGGTCTTCCATTGATTTAGGAAAAAGTTTGTCGACATGTCTTCCATTGTTTTAAAGGCGAATAGAAGGTAGCCAGGATCTGGCAGAGACGGCGTGTCAATTTTTGGTTCGAGCGTCTGGAGGACTCTGTAGATTGCTGAAAAAATGGTCGTGAATACGTCTTAAAGGGACTAGCAAGGGAGAAGGTACTTTCCAACAAGAATTTTGTCTACCCAGGGAAACCCAGGGAAGGGTTTAAAACGGTACCATTAGCTTCCGATCCGCCCAAGCCATTGCCGTTTTGCGATTCCGAAGCGATACCATCGACGCAGGCAATGTCGATAGTAGGATAGAGTCCTGAATGGGTTTGGGTTCCAAATGTCTCTCGCTCTCTCTCCTTCTCACTCTCTCGAACTCCCTCTCTCACCTCCATCCTTTTCCACGCTTTTAAAACGTTTCAAAGTTATCGATTCCACGGTAGGATGGCCGAAATCAAGATGGGAGCAAAGCTCAAAATTTCCGGGCGCATCTTCCGGTTCGTAGAATTGGACAGCGACGTAGCGCTCGAACATCTGCGGTCCAGGTCTCTAAATGGCAGGAATGGAAGGAACGGAAGGAAAAAAAATTCAATAAAACGCTTATTTAGGATTTTCGATGGGCTACAATTAGCATTTTGAAGGTGGTTGTTTGCAGCAATGTATTCAAAATTGCATATCTGCTGAAAAAAAGACATGGCCC
>JBBGBA010000347.1:0-44121 GCA_038088335.1 Mesorhabditis sp. LJ9110
AAAATCCATCCTTTTTTTGGCCCCACATTTTCTATGACATCTTTCCTCTATACTGTGACTCGATTGCATGTGCAATGGCGCCTCGTTGCGCCAAATAAATTAATATTAAAAGTTCGCAGGCGAATTAGCTAATCCAGGCTGCAGCAGCAAGTCACAAACCTAATTTTTTTTGTCACGTTTTAGGGCACACCCAAGTCCATTCATTTCTTGGGAGAATTGCTATCGAAGTAAAAGAAGCCGGGTATTGGATTCTGGGAGGCGATGGCTTTGCACGGTGATGATCTACTGGTTGGATGTGTTTATTTGATCGTGCCAGTTTTGATGTATCCGCTATATCTTTATATTATTTGGGTAAGGTTTGGGCTTAGGCTTAGGTTTATGCTGAGAGTTAGGCTTTGGCTTAGGCTAGATCTTGAAAAAGTGGATATTTAGAAAGTGGCTGTTGATCGTGAGCTCTACCGTTCTGCCAGCCATAAAATGTTGATGCATCTCGGGATCTTTGACTGCTTCCAACTTTTATTCCACGAGTTGAACAGCATTTTTGTGTGGTTTCCGGCCCTATCCGTCAACTACCATTTTGTTCTATCGGTGGGTTGGGTGAAATCGGAGTATTTTAGTGGAGTTCAGATAATTGGTACGGCAATGAATTCAGCGTGGATGGGGGCATTGGCCATTCATTTCTTTCTTAGTCTCCAACGGCTTTTTGTAATGGCTCGTATATTTTTAATTTCCGGCCTTCACGACAATGAATTAATTTGGACGGTAAGGCTTTGGCGCTGAACTGTTAGCCGGGGAAACTAACTTTCGCTTGTCCGACTAACTAAATTATGATGTTTTTAATCACTAGCAAGTTATGAAAACCTTTCAGTCACTTTTGAAAACTCGAAACTTTACGTCTTTTTGGTCAGTTTTCATACATTTTTCACCAAAAAGTCACAGCTTTTGAAAATTATTTTTGTGTGTTTAGCCTTTAATACCTAAAAACTACGTAGAAGGTTATAAAATGGGTTCGATTGTGTTATAGGACCGTACAGGATTACGCGGAAATATTACAGGGTGGTCCATAAGTATTGTCGTTTTTCAAGGCGTCATATCTTGTCCCACTGGGCGATTTGAGCCATTTAGCCAACTAGGTTAGCTTCAGACAAGCCTTAGAAACCACTTTGCTTTAGAAAGTTTTTTGGAATAATGGCTTCTAAGAGAGATAATTTGTCTAAAGTGGGCGACAAAAGGTTGGGGTGCGCCGCGCCAGAATTTCGGGAAGAAGGGCTCTAAATCCAGCGATTGAGAGTCAGGATGTTTTTTCCAGTGAGTTTATGGTAGCTACAGCATTGTTCTGCATTTTCCCAAATGAAAATTTAGCCAGCTTGTCGCTTGAAGGAGCTATGGCCTCCGCAATGTTGGACGAAAATCCGCAAATTCAGGGCATCCCGTCATTTTTTAATTTTCGAAGTTTTATTTCTTCCTAGGGCTACCCGGCGGCAATCCTCTATGGTATTACTATGCTACCTGACGTCTTCTTTTTAATGGCATATTGAGCTAGGCTCCTGTAACTTTTCAGACTTTGATCTGAACTAAAATTGGCTGGCGCATGCCACTAGACAAAAATCTCGATTTTCTTGAACTTCAAGTGGAATTCTGCGCTTAAAATTTGGGAATAGTTGAAAAAAGCCTTAGCTATACCCAAAAAAATTGTCACAGTTTTCCCAGTTTTCTAGCAGCCACGATCTCAGTTTTACATACGGGGTAGGCCGAGGGCGGCGCACCGGGTTCCCCGAAACTTTGAATAGCACTTGCTCAAAAACGTAGATGCGAAAATTTTTGTTTGGAAATTCTGCTAGCAGAGTTTTACTGTTCTTTCAATTGTAATGGCAAGTTTAGTGAATAAATTTTTTTTTGTCGCCAGCGGAGCCGCTCAAAAGCCATTTTTAAGCTGGAATTTTGAGGTTCTTTAGAAACTATGTGCTATTAGCTCGAAATCTCAATACGCCCGTGCAACCTATCCTACCATCGGATAGAGGAGAGAAAACTGCATAGGGCATATGCTTAACTAGCCGATCGCACACGGCCCCGATTAGATACGGCCGGGCAAAATGGGCGACAATACTTATGGACCACCCTGTAGTTTCCCCCTGCTAACCTTTCAGCACCAAGTTTTTTAGGCGGCCATCTTTATCGCCTGGATTTTTGCCATTATTTTCTGGCTATTCTCGTGGATCAAAAGCGGATTTGAGTTTGGCGATTATACATGGAGCTACGATACAAAAATGGTACAGTAATTGGCGCCGGCTTAGACGTCGTTACAGCCCTGGAGCGCCACACAAATGGTTGTCGAATTTTGGATATCAATGCCTTTGGTGTTTGGAGCTTTTGCCGCATATATAATCGTGATCGTGATTATGATTACGGTAGCTTTTTCGCGACGAAAATATCGTAATTTGTACAGAGTCGTAAACGGTTGGTGTCGAGCTCGAGTTACAAGTATGAACTACGTATATTCATCCAATCTGTCGTTGTCTTTGTTAATATATTTGTGCTTATCAATTTATGGCATCATTTGGGAGAAGTGGGTTTTGCGGTACTAGACTGTTAGCAGGGGGGAACGATTTTTTGAGGTAGCGCTGACTAAATTTAGCGCAGTATCCCCTGCGGCGCTATAACATAGGTCTGTAAATACACTTTCTGGCGGTAAAAATTTTATGAAAATGACCAAAAATGGTCAAAATTTTCGACTTTACTAATATTTGAAAGTATTTTCGTGACAAAAGATGACAAAAATATCTTTTTGATTATTAAAAGCTAGGAAAGTTAGCCGTGAAGCCACATAAATTTTCCTCATAGTGGTTGGAGGTGACAAAATGGACGAATTTTTACGTCTGTATCTATTGGATGCTGTGCAACGGGATGAATGCATTTGTGTCTATGATTTTGGATAGGTGAGAAAATATAAAAACTTATATAAAAGTTTTTTTAGAAAAATCCGGCAAAAGGTATGGACACCAATCGGGAGGTTTTTCCAATCTCGACGTGCCACGGCAACCGTTTCCGTTACACCAAATTCGGCTTCGAATGGAAAATAAAGACGAATAAACTAATTTAGAGAATTAGCCGAACAAAAAGAATAAAACATTTAGACACATAGACGAATAAAACGGATTAAAAGGCCGTCCGCGTCTTACTCAAATTTTCTAGTATCTAGGGTATCGCCTGTAACGTGTCAATAGCATAAAAAGATGCGCAAAAATTTTCTGCATCGAATGTTGTATTTTCTAGAATTGTGTGAACACTCTAAAAACTGAAATAAATGATAGTTTCTCAAATATAAAGACTTTTTGGCTGTTTTCCAGTGCCAGCTTGCAACTCACAATTTTGTTTCAAAAAACGTTTACCGGGCTGTTTTTTAGCTTTTAAACCTTTGAAAGCTGTTGCAAACGATCATTTAGGCCTTGGGCCACCTCTGGGCCAAAAAGCAAAAAGCAAAAGATATTATAAATATACAAAGCAACCGAACCGGGGTATGGAGGGGTAAAGACCGCGCGCGTTGCCAATACACTATGGCGCCCCGTCGGACGGGGAGAGGGGTGAGGGCCTTTGAACCTATGGTACGCGCGCAATGGGCCAGGGTGGCCATTTTTCCGCAGAATTAGTGGTTAGAAAGTGGGTCTAATAAATAGCAATAAAAATTGATTAAATTCCTCATATCACATCGGTATAGATACTACCCTTAAACAGCCATTTAAAGTGGTAAAGAAGTTTAAAATGAGCTCTTAAAATCTTAAATTTATGCGGTCTTACTAATTCGAGCATGCTCTATCCGATCGTGTCAAAAAAAAGGCTGTGCCAGCCACTGTTCGGTTGGCTCGTAAACGGTCTTTTAGACATTTAGCAAGTTATATAAATCCTAGAATCATTCCACGATTGAATGATCCTTGTCCATGATGGCGGCCAAAATTTTGGGCCATCGGTTTTTCGCTCTATTCCGCCCGGCTTGGAAAACTGTCCATTGTACAGTACCGTTGTCCCGCGCGCCAAATAGGCAAGCCACCAACCATACGTTGATGAGGAGGCTAAAAACAAAAAATTTCCACATACCGGAAGTATCAACTAACCCGTCAGAACTACTGTATCACAGTAGAGACGTGAAAATATCCAATCGCTATGAGTGGGCCAGTTTGGATTCTGGGATGCGATATGAATCGGAAAATCGGTGGGACCAATCTGAATTGTAATGCTCGTTTTGAAGTTACTGAGTGTTAACAGGGGGGGCGGTTGCAGCGGAAGAACTAATTTTTGTTTTTCCGTATAGACCTGTTAATATTAAATAGTGTCTTTTTACAACTTTTTCATAGTTATTGATTGCTAGAAAGTTGCAAAAATATCTTCAGCTTTTTTTAAAAGATCGTAACTTTGGCTTTTTGGTAATTTTAACACATTTTTCACAAAAACATCAAAAATTGGTTTTTGCTATCCCCCCTGATAACAGTCCAGTACCGCACGAACTTCGTGGATCACGCGCCTTGCCCAACTATAATCATTTCCAAGTAGTACAATAGATATCGATTTATTTGTATGCATTTTTGCTAAAATATGAAATATAGCTTTTTAAATGCACTAAATTTACCGTAATCCGCAGCAAATTTCACAGCCGCTTTTGTAAACCTTTTTGTTGAATGTTGATGGAGGTTTGAGGAAATGAAGTCGCCTCGTCGGATATGGACGCAAACACTAAAACAAAACAATTTGCATTCTTTCATAAAAAAAACCAACTTATGATGCTTTTCCAGCGTCATAGCGCCAGGGATTAACTTAGATGCCGCAATTTTAATATCTGTAGGTGAAAATGTGAGCAGACGTAGAATTTCTTTCCGATCAAGGTGCGCAAAGTATGCGGCTCTACTAAAAATTTACAGTGTGTAATTAGCATACCTGCATATACCGTAGTCGAACGAAAACTGTGGATTTATCAGCAAATTCGTCAAAAATCGGGGCCGGATCTGTGTATTTACAACAGCCTCTATACGGTATGATGGCGGTCGAATAATTCTGCTGGAAATCGACCTTCAGTTAGCTTAGAAAATTGAGTTTGTATACCATTCTTTTGATCAAAATTGTCGATAGGATATTTGGGAAAGATTTTTGCCATTTGAGGAGCAATTCGACGAGGCTGTCGTCGATATCGATGGCCGGGGAGCTGGGTTAGATTTTTGAAAATGGTTAAAATGGTACTGAACGGTTGGCCGGGGGAAAAGTTATTTTTGTGTTTTCCTTTATGCCTATCCCTTAGCTGTTAATAATAAATAGTGAATTTTCATAGGGTGCCTGGCTTGTTTTATTGCCTGAAATTTACAAAAATATTTTAAACATTTTTGAAAATTCGAAAATTTGAATTTTTGGAAGTTTTTCACACATTTTTGGCATTTTAGAAGCTTTTATGAGCCTTTTATATAGAAAAGCCTTGTAAAATGCTATAAAATGTTTTATATTTGCTTATAGGAGCGTACAGGATTACTGGAAAAAATGGTTTCCCCTGCTAATCCTCCCCCTGCTAACAGTCCAGTACCGTCGAAATCACCGATTCAAGCTAGTCGCAATCCCAAGAAATGAAATCCATTCGAATACTCTATTCCCAACGCCAGCCCCATGCTTGAAACCATAGAAATCGGCGAATAGGAATTTTTCCGAAGAATTCGTCCCTAAAACTTTGATAATTAAAAGTAAACTAAATATACCTGGAATTACTGTTTTTCCTACTAATGTTGAAGGTGCAATTTGGTGCTCAAGTTTTGTTTTCCGCTCAGGAGATCTCACAGCGACATCAACAAAAAATAAATTTCTAAAGGGGCTAATTTTAAATGCGACTTACTGACGATCGATTTGTAAAGGATGATCCCACCCAGAAAACATATTAAAATAGCAAATAGTAAATTGTAAAAATCAGGGCGCGTGGGCATGGTTTGCTGGATTTGGTCGAGAGAGCCCAATAATTGATCGTAGTAAAGCTCGAGGTCGGAGAACCGGCATGGCCGACTAGTTTCTTTTATCTTGACGATCGGTCAGGCGGAGGAGCAACAGCTTGGGAGCTTTTGAAAAGCAGGATCGGCGGTTGAGCATGTGGAAAGTTAAAACTCATCCCTGAGCATGAGCATGAATCTGAGCAAAAGTGTCGTGCTACGCATGAGCAGAATCCTGCGACTAACGAAGGCTTTGGCTTTGCCTAAGGCCTAAACCTAAACCAAGGGCAAGCTTGAGCCCTTGACGATCTGTAGTCTATACCTAAGCCCAACCATAAGCCTAGCCTGTCAAGCCCATGCTAAAGGTGTCTAAAAAGTGTCAGCTTTACTGAGCCCGATTCCAATCGTTTTAAGATTTTTCCACACTTCAAAACGTCATCCACTCTCCACCGAATTCAACCGTCGAACTCCACGAAATTCGAGAATTCCCTCCCTCCTCTCGCGGGGCCAGGGATCTGCGCTACGACGGCCAAAAAACTTGATAGAAAATTGCATATTTACCGATTGCGTGACCCCAGCGACTTCCCGCTCCCCTAGCCCCCATTTTGGGGCTTTTAGAGCCAGGGCATTCACGCGGAAAAATTGTCTTTTTGGGTAGGTCTCCATTATTCATTCATGTATTCTATTCTTATCTTTTAAGGATTTTTAGGCGGCATTAAAGAGCGCTTTCGATATGGTTATGCCCCGCTTTTTTTGAGAATTGGGAATGACAATTGAGGGTTGCTAAAAATTGCATTTGCGGTAATTACGGGCCGGTGCTTTATGGCGGCGCCGAGTACTCAAAAAAACCAATCCGATTTCAGACGAAACCCCGTCCAAACATTCCCAACACCTGCTGCCACTCGCAAATGATTTTCCTATTGCTATTATTGAGTGGATTTACAGTATCGCAAGATGTTGATTATACAAAATTTGGGGAGAATTGTAAGTTGTTTTAAAAGATCAAGATTTCGAGAAAACACTGTTTTTATCAAAAAATCATCATTATTCTACGTTTCTAGATATATATTCAAACTATATCAACACAGCAGGACGGCTATATAACGATGTTTTTAATGGGAGAAATTACCAAAAGTTGCACTCCCCAATTTATGCATTAATGCCGGATAACTTGACCGGTAGGGTTTTTCAGAAGCTTTTTTTAAATATTTATCAAGAAGCCCCAATAGGGCGATTTAACGTTGATGTGATGATGTGGTATTTGCGGATATTTGAATTGGTTATTTTTCACGAAAACGAATGGAAAATACATTTTAGGACGCGCAAAGTCAGGTGCTGTCAGTTTGTCTGGAGGCGATTATTGGTGGGTCTTAAAGCGAAAAAAGGCGCTCTATTAAAGGCGGTCGCCGAACGCGACGCGCACGCTCTGTGGTGGCAAAAAATAACCAGAAATTACCCAATGAATATTCATAAGGCTTATCTGGATCTGAATCTGTGGCACGTGACGCAACGCGTCACGGATTATGGCCGCGTTGCGTATCTCGTTGCGTGTCGCGTTACGTGCCTCGCTACGTCTCACGTTGCTTGCCCATGCTGTCGCGTTCCGAGTGAGCTGCGGTCGCGTTGCGTATTACGCGCGTGCGGGCAGCAGAAAACGCTGCGCGTCGCGCTGCGTGCCGCGTTACGTGTCGCGTGGCGCGCCGCGTTACATATTACGTTGCCTGACGTTTTCCGTAGCGTTCCGTTGCCAAAAAATCCATAGCCCCATCCCTTTAAAAACCCTAAAACATAAATTTAATTCAGACCTGGAAAGATATTCGATTAGCATGGGACCCTCCGAATACGGTGGAATCGACACGATGTGGGCAAATGTGGATGCGGTGTGGCAGCCGGAAAACGAGATTGGAGACGCGTGAGTTCGTTTTTAAGGGCTTTTAGCTCACCGCGCGCGACCCGTAGCGGTCGCGTCGTGACAACGTATCATTTTTATTCTCCACTTCAGAAAAGAGCTCAAACTCATTCACCCCGATCAGCAGCGTGTCGTCCAAATATACGCAAACGGTACCGTATCCATGCCCAACGTCTATTATGCTGAAATTAGTTGCAAAGTGGATGTAAGTTAAATTAAGTACAAGGTTAGTCCAATTTTTTAAGGTGTCCGATTTTCCATTTGACAAGCAAAGCTGCGCGATTCAATTCATGGTATTTTCCTATGATTGGTATTTTTTACTTATCTAAAAAAGGTGTAAAATAGGAAATTCGTCTCGATGACCGGCACACTTGCGGATGGGTTTGATTTTTCAGGAAGTGTAAGTTTTGTTGAGTAAGTCGCATCCCCTTTAAAACCGGAATACTGGAGTGTTAGCGGGGAAGGGGATCAAATTTTTTTCAGTAATCCGGAACGGCCCTATAGCGAAATATAAGCCACTTTTATACAATGTTACACTGTTTTTAGATATAAAAACCCATAAAAATCTATAAAACATTTGACATTTTCTATTTTATGGTCAACAGTTGATGAAATGTTCAAAAACTTAGAATTTTCGTCATTTTTCTAGCAATCAAAAACTACAGAAAACACGATAAAATCAAGTAGATAGTATCAACAAGAAGGGAACCCTCTCCCCCTCACCCGCTAAGAGTCCAGCACCAAAGAATTTTCAGGGCAATGGCGAATGGGATGTGAAGAACGTGTCGATAGAAATGAATAGCTATGGGGTTGGTGCGGAAAGAATGGATTTAGTGGGAATTTCACACAAGAAAAATAAATTTACTTACTTTAGTTAACTTTCGTGATCGCGATGAACCGGGTGCCAAATTTCTACATCTACGTGATCGCTTTACCGTGCTTTATTCTGACGCTACTGTCGATTGTCGGCATGTTTTGGACCCCAAATTGTTTGGAGGAGCAGCTGGCAAAGGTAGCCTAAGACTTATAAACTATTTTAATTAGATATATTTTTCAGTTAAGCATTGGGTTGACAAGTTTGGTGTCGATGACAGTTCTATTGGATATGGTCTCGCAAGCCATACCAAAAACGTGACTTTCCCGCTTCTTGGTAGGAACATTCCCCAAACCCAAGCCTAAGCTTCGAAGCCTAGGCATAAGCCTAAACCGCCCAATCCTAAGCCAAGCCTAAACCTAAGCTTGAGCCTAAGCTCTTAATCTCAAGCTCCTAAGCCCAAGCTTAAAATTGTGAGCCTAAGCATCAGCCTAATCCTAAGCCTAAGCCTAAGCCTCGGCCTAAGACTAAGCCTATGTCTAAGCTTAAGCTTCAGTCTAAGCCTAAGCCTAAACTTAACCCTAACTCCAACGACGTCGCGGTATAGGCGTAACATCCATGCTTTAAAACTAGTATTTCCAAGCTAATTTGTAAATTCTTGATATTTCAATATACATAAATTTCCATTAAAGGCCTCTACGTGGTCATCTGTGTCGGATTAACAGCCCTGGCATCAGTCGTCGTAGTCGCATTCTGTCAAGCCAGATCCGAGATGGAAAAATCCGCAAAAATCTGCGATACCCCCATCGACACTTATTTGTAAGAAAGTTTCATATGACAATTGTAACTTTAATCAACCCCAGGGCCCGCCTCACCGAATTCGGACGCCGGAAACGACACGTCATCTTCCAAATCCTCTTCCAAATCGTCAATTTTGTCTCTTTTATCGTGCTGCTATCATTCTGGAAAACCGAATAAACTTTCAAAAATAGATGCGGCTTCTCATGCGGTGGCTGGAGGCGTGATTTTGGAGGGCCATTTTCACAAGGTCCCCGAAAGGACCAAAGGGCCCCCTCCGGGGCCAGCTAACAAACAGCTCCACCCCTCAGTTCTGGAGGATCCGATTGCTCTCCACAAAGCTCTCCATACCGACAGCCAAATTTGTCCTAGCAATCCGAGCACGGCTAAATGACCCCGATGTTCCTACTTACGGTTTGTGGACTTCTTTTAGGAAATAAATTAAATTTTAATTTAGCTGCTAGCGATTGAGGGGGCGGTTGGGATGGAGATATGCGAATATTGGAATCTGCAGAATCGTCTTCATGAACATCCGGAATGTATGGAGGTTATTCCGAAAGAAGCATTGGTAGGTACCAAGTTTTATTTTCATCGCCTCTCTCTGCGTAAGTAGGTGTATACGTACTGGGGTACTGGACTGTTAGCGGGGGCGGGGCAACTATTAGCAGCGGGAAAACGAATTTTTCCACCAAACTTGTACGGTCCTATAAGAAAAACTAAACCATTTCATAGCATCATGAAAATGATCAAAAGGTCTTCTCTGGATTTTCAAAATTCTTGATGTATTTTTGCACATTCTAGCAATCGAAAACCACGAAAATCAACAGGTAGGTACAGACAAAAAACCAAAATTAGTCCCCCCGCTAACAGAACAGTATTCATCGTAATCCCTGAACCTGCGTCAAATATCAAAACTCGGCAAAATCATTACAATTCCAGGCTTCACCCCACGATCCAATACCGCTAAAGGAATTTACCCGAAAGTCGCATCGTCCCGCTAAAAAATTGGAACTCCGAGGTCAGGGCCCATTATTTGATTTTTACAGTATCATCGTTCTTAGGTGCTTGTGCGGAAAAAGAGGTATGGGCCTGTCGTGACTGTGAACCGACGTGTAATAACCAAGCGCCGCTTTGCGATCGGGTCGGTTAGATTAAAGCCATGCCATTTTGTGCAAAAATTACATAATTTTATCTCCATTTTTAAGACGCAATGCCTGAAGGGGTGTGTATGTCGAATGGGGCTTGTCCGTGACGCCCGTGGCCAATGTGTGTCCCAACGGGAATGTCGTGTCCACCGGAAACCACAGCATTCCCCTAGCGAAAATGCTTCAGCTGCCGCTTCGTTCAATCAGGCTGTTATCACGAGTTTGTAGTTTTATATAGCTAGAGATAGTATTGAGGCATTTATGGAATTTTTCGAAGGTTTCATCAGCGTTAGCTTATTTGAGGCTTGCTTAGGCTTGCTTAAGCTCAGGCTTAGGCTTAGTCTTAAGCTTTGACACACATTTCTAACTTCCAGAACTTCGCTCTTGGCTGCCGATGGTGAACAACGTCTGGAAGGAGCTGATGAATCGGAGCTTCTTCTGAGCAGCTGCATGTTTTTATATTTTTTCTACTAATAAAATGTGGAACGAAGGGGCCGATCGGCCCCTCTTCCGCTCCATCCCAAATCGGGGGGAATAGCACTTGAGACGAGTGTTCTGGCTAAAGCTTTAAAGGCGGTTAAAAGTTAAAAAGCCATAAAATTATATTTGAAATTACCAGATCCTGAAAAACTAAAACTAAAAATACGTTATTTATTGTCATTTTTAGGTATCGCGCTTCTACGGGTCACGAAGAAAACCAAACAGCATTAAATGTTTTGAATAAATTAGTCGAATTTTTGTGGATTTTGAGCATCTGCGTTTAGTAATTTCACCAGAAAGCAAAAAAAGGATTAAAAAAAAAGGAAAGGAAATCGGTAAAGAGAGAGAGAGTGAGAAAGGGCGAGAGAGTGTCATAGAGAGCAAGAGGGAGCGAGAGGTTGAGAGAGGGCGAGAGAGATTGTGAGAGGGAGCAATAGCGAGCGAGAGGTTGAGAGATAGAGGGAGACAGAGAGAAAGAGAGAGAGAGAGAAAGAGAGAGATATCGACAGTGGCAGAGATATTTCAATTAGTCCTTTGAAAATCTGAAAAAGTAACGCCCGCTCCGGCAACCCAACCCGGGTGATTCGAGCATTGAGATCGATATGTGACAGGCCTGCCGGGGTTTGTGTCTTCTCGCCTCTTCTTTTCTTCCTCCTTCCCCCCGTTCTGCCCTTCAGAATATTTGCTTAACCTAGCGACCAGCCGGACAAACGCCAATTTGGCCCCACCGGCCTTGCCATAGCCAATAAGCCGTAGAGGATGCTTTTCTATTTTTATTTTCCAATTTTTTGTTATTATCAAGGCATAATGCCATTAAAACAACTTTATTAATCCTGTAATCTCGTTTATACAATAGTTCCAGCGTTGAAAACCATCCTCATTTAGTCCACAGCCAGAAACGACGCAAACTCGTGCTCAAATTTCTGCGGATGCGTTGGGCGCGTGAGCGTTGGCTGACGTGGTCTCGCACCATTTCCGGACGATTTTTGGCCCGTATCGGGCTCTTGATCGCTGTGCTTTACATTGTAATACTCTACACGCTCCCCTTGTTCAGCACCCCGAAGCTCTCAGTCGAATTCAAGCACTTTCAGGTATGTTATAGGGCCAAAGCAATCAAAATTTTATGCTTTTAGCAACTACAAAAGAAGGGTTCAAAGCAATCGGATTGTCGTGTACCCCATCCAGACCCATGGGATCCCTCTATTCTAAAATATTATGAAAAACAAGTTCCATTAAAATGTTCCGCCGTTCAACCGAATCTCACTAGTTTTCGAGATGGTAAAATCATTGTGAGTTCCCAGAATAAGCCAAGTCAAGCCTAAACCTAAGCCTAAGCCTAAAGCCAAGCTTTCGCTTTCAGTTCGATAAAGCGGAAATCGATCGACTTTCTCTAAATTGCTGGATCCAGCCGGTTATCAAAGGAGAACAAGATAATACAGCTGAATTTGGGGAAAAGGTTAAGGTATGATTTTTATATTAAATAAAATCTTAAAGCTTTTTAGATAGATTTATCAAAATCAGTAGAGCATGCAGTTCAAGATGAATTTATTGAGGTATGTTAAGGAAATTTTTAGTGGTTTTCAAGTTATTTTTAGGTAACTTGCGATTCCACTGGACTAATGGCAAGAAACGTTTATAAATTTCATTACCATAACCTGCGAGCCAAGGAGGTCAACCTAGTCGGAAAGTACGGAGGTTTATTAATATGGCTTTTTAAATTATTTGATAATAGATGTATTTAACTGAATCATATTAATAATAAGCTAAGGTTTTAAATTTTTATTATGGCTTTTACAGAAAAATTTTACCCTCCACAACCGAGTACCCAGCCGTAATTATGTTGGGTCTGGATTCAATGTCATTTGGGAATTTTCAGCGTCAAATGAAAGACACCTACCGTATTATGCAGAATATGGGGTAAGGATTTATTGACTATGTGTGATTATGTAGTTTTTAAATGTTATTATTAGTATTTTGACGATCTGGTGGCTTCCAAAAAGTAAAGAAATCGTTAACGTATAGCTTCCAAGACCTCACAAGCCATGTAAAAATCGGCGACAATACGTATGCAAATTGGTTAGCGATTCTGACAGGAAAACGCGGAACAGCTGTTAAGGTACGTATTTACATACAGCACTCCCATATTTCTCATTTTAGGAATTCACAAACGAACTTCCCGATGAATGGCACATCTGGTTTGATGAATTCCCGATGGTTTGGAAGAATTTTTCGGAGAACGGCAAGTAATTAGCTTATGAAAATTATTTTCAAACGTAGGTTATGCTACGTTATTTGCTGAAGATCGACCCGACATCGGGACGTTTAATTATTTTGGCGAATTGAATGGGTTCAAGCGAGCGCCGACGGATCATTACTTTAGGTATAAAATCCCATTTCCTCCATCTTAAGAATTTAATTTAGAACCTATTGGCTAGCTGCGTTTTGGTCGCTTGTTGGATTGAGGTCAAAACCTTTTTGCTATGATGGGACGCCAAAACATGAGATTCAACTTGATTATTTGCAGAGGTACGGTAGTCTGAGCTATGGTAAATTTGCCACATTTTAGTTTCATAAAAGAATACCACGGAAAACGCAGCTTTGCCTTTTGGTGGAATCAAGATATGAGCCATGATTATTTGAATGCAATTGGTGAGAAAATTTGAGCCTAACCAAAGCTTAAGCCGAAGCTATGCCTAAGCTAAGTCCCAGCTAAGCCTAAGCATAAACTAAGGAACATTTTAGGCCAGACCGACCACAGCTATGCCAGTTTTCTCGAGCGAAACTCGGCATTTCTCGATGACGCGATCACGATTGTTTTCAGTGACCATGGCAATCGATACGACAAGATACGCGAAACGGTTTGCATTAAACATTATCGGTAAATCTTTGTTTTATAGATAGTTGGCCGTCTGGAGGCGCGTCTGCCATTCCTCTCAATCCGCATCCCCATCAGCATCCGTCAAAAGTATCCTCATGTAGTCAAGGCCCTCAAGACAAACTCTGGCATAATGACCACCCAATTTGATATGCATGAGACGCTGCTACGTATGGCTACTGTAAGTTGAAGCCATATTTTTGGTAGAGAAATTTCTAGGGTTCTTTTATGCAAGAGGAAATGGCACGCCCACATCAGAGGGCATATTCATTATGGCAGCCGATACCAGAAGGAAGGTCTTGTCACGAAGCACATGTTCCGGAGGATTATTGTCCTTGTTTTACGGAAATAGTAATACCTGCTGAAGAAGCGCAAGCACCGGCACAAGTAGGGCATTACTTTATAATCGTCTTAAAAATCGGGTACTGGTGAATTGATAGGGGGTGAAGCAAGATAGCCGATTTAGAGTAATTTTATCGTGTTTTAGTAGTTTTCATGAATAAAGAGTCGTTGTGGATTTTCGAGACACTATAAATTCTTATTTTTTATCATTTGTACATTTTTAAACAAAAACAAATGGTTTAAAATTTTATTTTATTTATTTTGTATTTGTATTTTTTTCTATAGTTAAAACTGTAAGAAAATACATAAATTATAGAAATTTGACTATTGACGCCTTCGGAGCAATAGGAAAAGTCCGCCAAATCCCCCGCTAACTCACCAGCACCGAAAATTCCAGGCTTTTCTCGCCTACCTAAACTTGATGCTTTCCACGTTCGATCGTCAAGAAAAACTGAGATGGGAAGAAGAAGCCTCTCGAGGAAAAGATGTTCGTTTTGGCTTCTAACTTTCAACACCTCTTTATAGTTCAAAAAATACACCTGCCAAAAGCTCGAGTTGGCTTCGATTCCGTTCGCATCCGTTCGACTGCCACCCTCTAAAATGATCGATGACCCGCAAACCGGAGGGCAATTACCAC
This sequence comes from Mesorhabditis sp. LJ9110, assembly GCA_038088335.1. Taxonomy (NCBI): domain Eukaryota; kingdom Metazoa; phylum Nematoda; class Chromadorea; order Rhabditida; family Rhabditidae; genus Mesorhabditis; species Mesorhabditis sp. LJ9110. The sequence continues at coordinate 14,952 of JBBGBA010000347.1, forward strand.
GTGATGGTATTCAAATACAGTTGGTTCCCATCAGCTTCAAGCTTATTCGGCACTTTAGCTACCGTATCGTGGTTGAAGCTGCAGCTCCAAGTGGTGCTCAAATTGAAGGATTGTTGGTGAAGAAAATGGATGCCAGGGAATACGAACCGAGTGGGGAGGTGGAAAGAAATAATAAGTAAGTTTTTAAGTGTTAAAATAGGTATGTAAAATCATTTAGATACGGTAACACTTCACATTGCGTCACGGACCGTACACTGAAAAAGATTTGCCATTGCCTTGAGATTGCGTGAAGTTGGTGCTCGCTACCCTGTTGCTCACTTTTGATTACGTGTATTTAATCACGACACGGGTTTAAATTTATTTTGAATAACTGATTGAGATAAATCAGCAATAGAAAATGCAGCAAAAAATGTGAAATCACAACTCGACTTTCTAAATTTTAATAAATACCCTATTCGTATAAAAAAACAGAATAAATTAAAATCCCAAAGAATCTGATATGTATTGGCGAAATTTAACACAAAATAATGAAATAAAAAAATAGAGAAAGTTGGGTATCAGGATTATATCGGGGTCCACATTGAATTTTCCGTTGGCATCGCGTAGAGCCATTGATCAAGATCTTTCATCGCATCATGACATATCGATCCGGTCGGCATTATACAATCCCAGTCTTTGAATTGTTTCGTCGATCTAGTTTGATTTAAAATTAACGTCTGATTTTATAGCTCTCACTTTATTCGGCACTCTTCCACTACTGGATTGGTTTTTGCCATTTCAACAGTTGGATCAAATCCACGGTAAATGTAGTCGAGTGTTTCATGTAGATTCGCCAATTCTTGTTCCTAAGAGGAAATAAAATTGTAAAAAGTAATAAACAATTAAAAACAATACTAATAAGGTTAGTTACATTAAATAACTGCAGTCCTGGGAAAATATTGGTTTTATTTTCAGCTGACAAATAGTCAGATCGCATATGAAGATAGACAGCTGATTCCTTGGGGATCTAAACAAAAAAAATTTTCCCTAAAAAGAAGCCCACCATTTCGTCCCTTTTTCCGGAATAGAATTCCCTCATCCCATGAATCCAGGGTAATTTAGCGTACTGGGTCTTGTAGAGATACTGAAAATTGATCAATTAGATCAGAAATATAAGCAAAAAATGCAACTATCCTAAGCTTAAGCCTGAGTGTAAGCCTAGATCTAAACCTAAGCCTAAGCGTCTATTATCAGTAAACTACCTACTTTTCCAGCTCTGCCCTGCTCGAAGCCGATGGGATTCCTCAAGAAATCTAGTTCCTTCATTTTTTCAAAATCCCAGGGTTGCGACACCATTGGGCCACTGAATACCAGGGCGTGATGGCCTAGCCATAATGCAGCTAAAATTACATATTAAATGCGAATAGTACGGGACTTGACGCTTTTGAAGCAAAATCAACTGACCAACGTCTGGATGTGTCTTTGCATCTGTCAAGCGTTCAATGAGTTGTAACAGAGTTTCGTTAGGGTTGCTAAAATCACATGATGACTAATTACGTTTTGAAAAGGCTGCCTAACCGTGCCCAGAATAGCTCATCGATATCGTTCATTGTCGTAAATACCGTATCCGACCATAGTGCACAAAAGAACGTTGTAATATGCTCCGCCGCGTAGTAAGTATGATCATTTGGATTGTAATTATCGGTATATGGCATCCAAGGAAATGGCCGGATATCGACAACACCCTAAAATATAATAATTTGGATCTATGAATCTAGTCTACCTCATCTACATAATAATCCAAAAGACGTTTGGCCGATTCTGATACACTATGCACATGAATCAATATTTTCCCAACACCCGTTTTCTTCCAAAATTCAATATTGACAAACAGTCGAATCCAGTCATTATACCTTAAAAAGAGAATCTAAATATTTAATAAATTATACCAGAATAATGGAGCAATAATACATGAATTAATTCCCTGCTTATATTCCTTATGCATACGATGCAGTTTCACCTTGCCTTGGAACCCTTTCCGATGGACTGTTATCTAAATAAAATTGTATTTCGTTAACCTATTGTTTTCTTTTGTATTTTTTTGGAATTTGTTACAAAAAATACCTCATCCGGCACTGGTCCTCGCCAAACAACCGATGTAAATTCCATTTCTTGTAGCCGGCAATGCCCGCCTCCACCCCCGTTACAGCCGCCAGCTAAAAATGTAGAAGTTTTGCTCAAATTTGCTCACTTCCAAGCACCATTGCTCTTTCCAAAGGGAGCGGCATTTCAGCACCAACATCAATTAGAACATCTTCTTTTTTCAAAATACTGCAGACTGCATTTACCAGCATTCGAATTTTTGGGCCTGCTGGATCGCTGAAATCGGTAGGTGAGAAAAGTTAGGCTATCTCTTTCTCTCTCTCTCTCTCTCTCTCTCTCTCTCTCTCTCTCTCCCCAACACTCCTTTCTCTCTAGCTTCCTCTCTTTCTCTCTAGCTTCCTCTCTCTCTCTCCCTCCTCTCTCTCTCTCTCTCGCTCTCTCGCTCTCTCTTACCTACCGTAATTCTAAGTATGCATAATATATAAACATTTCATCTCCAGTCAGATTCCCCGACCACCGAAACCGTTCCAAGTTATAAGACTCAAACGCCTCGGATTCCCGCGGAGTATCTATTTCCTTTATGCCGTCCGTGTTTCAACAATTCCACCTCTTAAAAATCCAAACAAACTGCTGGCCTGCTCGCCAACTCTGGGGAGTACGCGAAGATACGCATAGACACCATCATCCCGTTCGCTTCTCGTTTGCATCATAATTAATATAAGGGCCGACAGGGTGCCGATTAATAAAAATACACGCTTCATGAGGTCGCTAGAATGGATAAAAATACGGTATTTAAAATTCTGGTTTTTAAATAAACGCTAAGAATAAAAAAAGATATTATTATATGGCAATAGGTGTAAATGGAGGGTGAAAAGGGATGATGTGCACCCATTGAAGGGGGCGCTCGATACAAATCATTTATTTGAACAGCTGAACGCCCGAATAGGGGATGCTTCAGGGTGAAAGGGGAGATCTACTGCAATTTGGTTATACTACAATTTAAAATACTACGATAAATAGCTACTTTCTAACTTTTTAGAAAGGTATTAAAAATGGGGCCAAAAATCGTGGAGCTATTGGAAACCTATCGATCACAAAATTCCCATGCTTCTCAAAAAATATGCCATTGCTAGAAATTCGTCGCGTTCAAGTAGTTTTTTGTAACACTTCAATAAATTTCAGTATGAAAACTTCAGTATGAATTTGATAAAAAGATAAAAATTGTTCTTTCTCATTATCGGGAGGCGCGGCAACTGTTTCTTAGGATTCAATTTTTCTAATATAAATAACGGAGGTATTTATCAGCAATTTTTTGCTGTTCATAAACCTAAAAACAATAAAAATTTTCATTTAAAATACCTTTCTGTTTGAAATACAGCTATATTTTAGTAAAAACACTTCAAAACTATTTCAAAGTAAGTTACTAAACATGCCTATACTTTTACGAAAAAAACCCCCCGATAACGCACAAGAACCCAAAAAATAACAGCCACAAAGCTATGATTGAATATGTGTAAAAATGCCGATTTGCAAAAAGAATTCGAACACGAAAATCACCAAAACAGAACATCAAGCCACACAAAAAATGCAACCTTCAAAGAGGGCATCGAGCACTCGCTACAAAAGGCCCTCTTTATTGGTGAACACACATTCCGGGACAGACGTGGAATTTTTATGTGTGCAAAAACGTTGCTTTTAATTCGATTCGGGAATCCGGCTTTCAGAAAAGACATGATCGGCGGGAATTTCCGATTGCTATGCAACGCGCTAGGCAGAGGTGGACAAAGAATGCGAGTTTCGTGGCACGCGACGAGATAATGGGGGTGGTGAAGCCTACAGTTTCATGAATCTGGTAAAAGTTGCCTAACGGGGGGGGACGAAATCGCGAGGGTGGAGGCTATTTGCCCTTGTCTATCGGGACTCGTTGTACCTATTCAAACATATCATCAGATAGAGCATCAAAAATTATACTCAGACGTCAAATCACAGCCCAAAATAACATAATTTAAATTTATTACTTCATCCTACTATATATAAAAAAATAGTGTCTGTGTGTGTGCATTTGCATGCAACTTCCGTGAGGATGTTCCGCACCTACAGCCTCAGGGGAAAGTTTATAGGGTACGTATGATACGTCATTAGGTGCGTAATGGAGCCGAGATGACTGCAAACACATCAAAGTTTTGAAAAATTACTGTTTTCGCTATTAAAATTGAGCTTTTTTGTAAAGATATCGACAAACCTCTTTGTTAGGAGGGAATTTGCATGCGCCGGAAGTGGGGAAAGCCTATATAAGGGGGCAGAGGGGGCTTCTCATTTTTTCCGATCGGTTCGGGAAGAAATATGTACATTTTTGACTATGATGTGCGTTAGACCCTGGTTATAGCCTAAATTTTATTAATTAAAAAGCGTCCTGAACGAATTTTTCCGGCTCATATTACATCTCATATTAGCATGTCTGAGCTTTATCCGATGGAGTATCCAAAAAGCAGGATCAGTTTCAGAAATACGAACCCCCCGTTAAGCAACCTTTACCGATAAAAGGCATTTTTAATTTTTATACCTTCCATTTAATTTATCCTTAACATTTCTTTCCAGTGTCCCTTTCGAAATGCTCTTTTTTCATCCAACCAACGAACCGAGCGCCAATCCCTCAATTTTTCCGCGAGCAAGAGATAAACAAGCCGAGACCGAGCCCAGGCTCGCGCAATTTCGCCCAAATGACAAGTTAAAAGGCGGGATATCCCCCAAATGCAGACAGACCGTATCTCTCAAATCTAAAAACTCGTCCGAGTACCAGTACCTTCCGCAAACAACCCCCGCAACAAACTTTCTACCTCCCGAGAAATGTTGCTCCAACAGATTTTGATGCTATTTTTGGTGTTCCTTTTTAACCAAATCTACGCAGGTAATTTAGAATTTTATTTTTTAGAAAGAAATTGCAGTGAACCGGTTGGGGCCAAATGACCATCCAATGTAAGTCGAGTTTATTGAACTTAGATTTTTGTGCGCCATTCAATTTCCTCCTTTTTTTCAGCTACCATCAACTAGATTTGGATGCGATTCATGAAGTTGGGATGGGTGTAGCGCCGAAGCCTGGTAAATCGATTTCGGAAAAATTAACATTTTGCTCAGGAGCGCCCGCAAAAATCCAATGGGGAACTGTCGAAAAAGGCGGTGGCAAGCATTTGACGCCCCAGCATTGAATATTCCGTTGTGCTGCTCGATTAAAATCTCGACTAATAAATGTAAATAATACGATTTATTCAGAATTACGTACACGTAATGCTTTGTATGAGGTATGAGCACCAAGAAAAACAATACCAATTGTTAAATAACAGACAAATATGAGATTAGTATTGATTTAAAGAGATCGTTTTATTGCCGAAAAACTTGAGGAGCCAAACTCAAGACAGATGATAAATATTAAATCAGTTAAAATTAAAGGCACTTGTGTGTTTGAATCCGAACGCATCTGATTCCTGATAGATAGTTGTCAGTGCCACTTTAAAAAAGGCCAGAAACCACAATCATAAATTGTCTCACTACTGACGCTTTCGCAACTCCCGTATCTCCGGGGTATCTGGCGTGATAAGCACGTCCTTTTCCATAAAGTGTTTCGTATATATACGAGGTCCGAATCGACGCGGCCGATGCTCGTCGGCTAAAAAACATGGCTCAAAAGTTTCCCCAGCCTTACCTTGGTCAGTTTGTGGAAGACATACATAGATCATCGATAAAATAGCAGACAACGCTGAAATACACCTTCATTTGCTTCGATTTTGAACTCACCAGAAAAACCAGCTGAAAAGAAATTGGCGTAGTCCGCCGTCATTGACTTCAAGATATAGACTTCGGAAAGAATAAAGAGTGTGAATGATGAAGACAGCGCGATGTGCAGCCGGTGCATGAGAATCGAGGTTGGGGCGAAAAGGAGAGCTAATCTGAGATTGCTGGGATTAGGAGTTTCGTTTCATGATCGCTCACCTTAATCCAAGAAATAGCAACGTAGAGCATGCGTGCTGTCGTGTTGCGACCACTGATCCGTTGACAAAAGTTCGTTCAGCTAGTGCCGGAGAGTCTGCTATGCAGGAACAGATAAATCCGACCGACTAAAAGTCGTCGTGCCCTTCACAAGTGTGTTTTTGTTACTTACCTGTAGAACATTGAAAGCCAACCAGCCACGAGTCAGACGTATGACCGCCTGTGTGTTTCGCGTAATCATTTCCGGGACAAAATTTTCGGCTCTGAAATGCAGCCTCGACGTTCGAATCACCCAATATCCGCTCACGAGCCTGTACCATAGAAATTCAGTAGCACGAGGAAAGGTACTTGATGAGTTCAGCTCTTCCATGAAAGTGCAGGCTTCGTATGAAAGGATAAAATTTATTTCGACACTTCAGCGAGAAGTAAACAACATGTAAATTTGAAACGTGCGCAAGCGGATGGGGGTGCAAAAGAAAGAACATCGGGGTGGGTGGGGGGAGGGGGTAGAGAGGAATATCACCAGTAAAGAAGCAAATTGAAACACGCAATCACTAATGCTTGGCAGCTAAGGATGTACACCCGCTCCACTCTCCATCGTCTAACACCCGACTTTTCCTCGGTAAAATAAAGTCTAAGCATTCTAGAGTGCGACGAAAAGGGGACCAGTGTGGCATGACCAGATAGGTTTGTTTCTCCTCCCGGGTTGACCCGTTCGAAGAATTGATCTCGGAAAAATAGATATCACAAAATGATGCCCAGAGTGTTGAGCCTCAAGAAGGATACTTATTTGAACAGTAACCCGGAGATGGTGACATGCTATTAAAGAATGCCGCTTTTGTGAAATTGGGGGTTCTAGGGAGACATAGATAAGCTAATTTCAAGGAGCTCTGAGTTGGAACAATAGAATATCCTACGAAACAAACAGCCACATGAATTATCTGTATCCCAATCACAAACAAATTAACAGCATACAGCAATTCATTAAGTGTAAAGGCAACGGGTAGGAGTGGGCACATAGAATTTGGCAAAAAAGTTGGGCAGGTGCAAAAGTGTTCACAGGGATCGTTCAAACGTAGTAATTTGGCGAAACGAGCAGATCCGTCAGTGCACTGAGCTGATCTTCGGTGAAGACCTTCTTGTGTTCATGCCAGCTGTCTTGGTGGGTCCTCTTGAATTCAGCCATCGTCTTTTTGACGGTATCCTAAAACCGATAAAGGGTTTGAATTAAAGAATTTACCCTCATCGGGTTGTCATCCGTCGAGTGTCGACACAACTTCATCACCACGTCAGGCAGGAAATGCGGCACGGAATATGGGAAAGCGAGGACAACTAAAAAAAGATTTTTTAAATTCGTAATAACGGTCACAGATTTTGTCTATAAGCTAATGCAATCCTGGTAAAAAGTATTATATACGTACCGCCGGCCAGTCCAAGTACACCAGCATGACGATCGGAAATCGGCCCATTCCTATCCATGGCCATGTGTTCAAGTTGGCCCTATAAGAAATTTACATAGGTCAGGCATAAATGTTACCATGAGCTCAGCAGTAGCTTCGAAAAAGCCACAATGCACCAAACCAGAGAGCACTTGAGTGGCCGCCTCACGGACTTCGAGTTGGGAAGAACGAAGCTGACGCGAGATAATTCGGCCAATGCGCTCCCTGAAGAAATTCAAAGACCAAGAATTACTAGATACCGATGTTCCAGGAAGACGAAAACATTCGAGAAGATCAGTAGGCGCATATTCCGCAGAACAAAGAGTCGGGCCTTCCACCAGCCTGGTCCCTCGAAATACTAAAAAGACTAATTTAGTTAGAAGTCCCAAATATTTTCCATACCTTCTCGATACAATCCAAGACAGGGCCGGCGTTCTCATTCGAAACACGCACAGTGCTCAAGAGGTCGCGGTAGAGCGATCGACAAATGGTCACAAGTTCTTCGTCTCTGGAAGAAAAACGACGTCAGTTTTCCGAAACCCGAAACTTACCCGACATCGTTGCTGAAGTGAGCCAACATTGGAATGTACTTGATGAAAGATGGTGGCCATGAAACGTAGCTCTGTATCGTCGAATTCAGGATGAAGCAGATCAGCGTTTTCAGGGCCAGACGGGATTGCTGCAAAAGATAGGTAGTGAGACGAATGCTAACCTTCTTCGCTTCAGAATCAACCGCACCGGGCTGGAACATCAGATCCGTAGAAGATGTAGAGCCTCCGACTTCGGGATTGATGACACCCTTCAGATAGACTTCATCCCATGCCGTGGTCAACTAAATTGTGACAATGGGATTCAGACGAATGCGACAGACATAGGGGTCAATCATCTTCGTGCAATCTTCAAAACGCGGCAGCTTCAGACTATCAGGCAGAGACGGATCCACGTATATTGTCGGAACATCGAACCAGGCCAAGGTTGTCAAGCAACTAAAATAATACTGTCTCGCCAAATTCCACGTTAAAAAAGAATTATGGTTTGAAAAACCTACACGCCTAGTCGTTCCCGAACATTCTGATAACCCAGGGCGATATATTTCGTGAGGAAGGGACGCAGGCGATGCCACAGCGCCAAAGCACGCCATTCCCATTGACACAGGCCGCCTTGGATGATGAATAGACGGCTAAATGTGAATAGAACGAATTCAAAAAGCACAACGTACGAGCTGAGCTGGAAGTTGTTATCAATCGGACGTTTGATGAGCTCAAATAGGATCTCGATCAAGGGTTGAGCCATCCGCATTTCAATACAGCCGCACATCGTCGCGACCGATACTCCCCAGCACTTGACCGTCGTATCCTAAATCGGCTGTTATCGCCCATTTCAAAGGAATTTTTACCTTTAGATCCAACATGGTGTTTAGCAGAAGTGGGCCCAGCCATTCCCACAGCTTCTGTTGTTTCTCGTATCTGAATTGTAAGGAATAATCGCATATGGTTTAAGAAATACCGCCAAAGCTTGGAGCCGATGACAAGCCCAGCCGCGATTTCTCCGGCCAGTTTTTGTGACTGCTCCTTCTCATTTTTGCAGAGGCGTTCGAGGTGAGGGCGGAAGACATCAACCAGCGAGTCGTTGTAGTTCCGGAAAAGGCCCTGAAGAATTTTGTTCACGACCGCCAAGCCAAGCTGACCTGGAACAGCGAGAAGTTGATGGTGTTAAAGTAGTCCTCAGTGTCGTTCACTTTCTTTTCCTCGATGGACATGAGTTCTAGCAAACTAAAGGGAATTGTGGTGAAGCAGTGAGCAAAATTACCGATCAAGGAACTTTGGGTCTCGGAACAGGCCAACGACATACTGCTCTACCTCGGAAAACGAGGATTCGGGGCGGTTCACATCGACTTGTTGTGCCAACGTACCATATCTAAAAGAAGGGATTGGAGAGAGTCAATCACTGACGTCATCAATTTGACGGGCCATGTGTAGAAGCCCCAATGTTGTTTTCCACAGAACCGGAAATTGTTGTACTCCTCCACGGTCTTCGGAAGGTTTTCTTCATCATAGCACATCTCTCGATTGTCTTTGCGTAGCCCGTACCGAATAGGCCATTTCGCGCCGGGACCCGTGTTTGGTTCCTAAAGAGGTTTTTTTTGGAAATATTGGCTCACAAACCTGATCCAACAGATATTCACAACGGAAGGATTTCGGTTTATTCATCTTCAACCACGCGCTGACCTATAAAAAGAGTGTGACGGGCTGGATGTAAAACATACCACAGCGCCAGCCACTTTCCGAGTTTTCACAGAGTCATTCACAAGAAGCCGAACAAACAATTTCAGTCCGGGAGTCGGATATTCTAGATCACGCCTAAAGTTCACTTATGTATCATCTAGAACGCGTGAATTACCTGATCATCAAGGAGAGCAGTGCGTGCGATAGGTCCGTATGCCTCCAGTGCAGCGTTTGATCAGATGCGAGGGCAAGAAGTTCGGAGCAGAGTTGATTATAATTTCTAAAGAATAATAACTAAATGAAATTAAAAAACGCACTGCAAATTTCTGGCATTCATTCTGTCAAAACGTTGGTGAGCAGCTTCTATCTCGGCTTGTGAGGGGCATCCTTTGGCGGGTACGTGACGCTGGGTTCCGGCATCTTTCGCCTTTCCCAAAAGAAGTTCCATAGCATAAGGGAGCGCCGCTTCAGGTACCTGAAAAGATAAAACACTTGTGAAAAGCTATAGCGATTCTTACGTGTTCTTTCAGGCGGAAGCTTTCAAAATTGTCAACGATGCTGTTTTGAGCCATTTCTATCAACGCAATGATCGATGGTTTCTCGCTGTGTTGTGCCCGTACCAGCGTAGGCCAGATTTTCAAGATGGCCTCCCTGAAGCAAATTATTGAAAATTTCAGTCAAGCTACCAGTTGTGTTTGAGGACGAGCGCTGTTCTCTTGCCTTCAACCAGCAAATAAAGGCCTCCTTTGAATTGTTCATGGCTGATGTTCTTATCGGGCTTCAGCAGATCCAGTATTTTGTCAAGCACCTAGAGCACAATTTCGGCGCAATGAACAATAAGTATACCTGCATGTAGGAGTAGGGGAAGACCTTGAACATTGACAGCAAAAGGCTTTGAGCTTGGGCCCTATTTTCGCTGTAGTGGCTAGTGCTGACTTTCAAGAGAGTGTGGATCACATCGATGTGTGTCTTGGTAAAGAGATGTCCACTTCGAGCAACGACATGCCTCTGGAAATTTAAAAGTTGTCATCAGGAACGCAGCAGCTACCTGATGATGCAAGGCGATGTACTCGCGAGTGACCCAATCAGGGTTGGCCTTCGGTCCTCGGAGCGGGTCTGTCATCAGTCGTTTGTTCGCGAGAAACATCTGATAGTCGGAATGATGCTTGGTCTTGGTTGTTCCGCGAGTGAACACGATGACAGAAAGGATTCGTAGAACCATGCTGATCGATTTCACATCATCTTCGCGTTCCTAAAATGTTGCAGTGAGCAAGAAAATAGGACTTTTCCGGAACCTTCGTTCTTTTTTGGATTCGACAAATTCCTTAGAATCAGACTCACCCCCAGGAGGAAATTCAGGAGGTCTGTGATCGACGAGCGCACGACCTCGCGAACATTGCCACCATCAGGAGCGAGGAGGTCTGGGGTTCCAGCGGGTTTGGCGACGTAGATCAACGGATTGACAAAGACGACAGAATCGTTCAGCTTGATGCGTTCGCCTTAAATAACAGTAGTTATGTAGCTATTAAAATGAAGTAACCTGGTAGGTACGGCATCGAAAATGAGCATCCGACGACGACGCTTTCGATTAGGTACAGATTGTGGAGGATCTGATGCCTAAAATACAGAGTAATGCGACGTACGACCAAATTTACTTGTCCATGTCAACCGGTCGCCTCAGTGCCTCCAGCAAGGGATAAAACCATTCGCCAAGCAACTCGTTGCAGAAGCTAATGCTGTCTGCCGTCGGCACAAACCAGTGGCAGCGGAAAGTTCGACGGTCGGTGATACGAGCCCAATGCTAAAAAATACGTTTATAAACAGTGCTTCCCAATTCAAACCCTAATCGGCAAGAAGTCCTCGACTGGCTTATCCAAGTCGGCGCGCCATTGATAGTTGGGTTGTGGGTAGACCGTCGTCAATAGATGTCCAATTTCTTCCAGAACAGTGCATGAAAGCTAAACTCAACATATCAAAACCGAAGGCACAACATACGTGACTGGCTGTTCGGCTTTTTAACGGCATAATCAAACGGAGCATTTCGGTCAGCGTATCCTTCCGCTTGATCAAATATTCTCCGGGGACTCGAACGACTTTTGTGGCCATCGTCAACCACCAAATCACCGCGAAATCCGAGCGCTCTTCGTTATAGGCATCAGCTAAAGCAAAGTTATTTTGACGAAACTTGTATGTACATACGAGTGACGTATTTGCGTAGGTTTTTCATCGTCAAATCCAGAAGCTTTTCAAAGGCTCTGGCGGGGTGAGACTAAAAAGCCATTTGCAAACCGATAAATCACCGACCCTGACTGATATGGAAACCATATCAGACACGGAATCGGCAGCCGCCTTATTATCGCACATTCCATCCTCCATATAGTAGTAGAGTTTCGTGATGACAAGCTAAACACATTGGCTAGAAGCTAAATTTACTAAACTGACATCGTATAGGGCAGTGCTTGTGTTGTTGACCATTCCACGGAAAATAGCATTCGTTCCCTTCATCGAGATACGCTCCTAAAAGATGCCAGAAGTAAATAGGACATTGACGTCGCGGGAATTCCGAATTTTACAAAAAAAAACCGGACCTCATCTGACGTCTTTGCGTTCAGCTTGGTGAGGGCACCATGCGCAGGCTGGGCACCCGCGGAAGAGGGAGAAACGAATGTGTCGATGATCGCCAGCAGCTTGTCCATCACCATGCATACGATGTCTTCCATTCTTGCTGTTAGACCGCACAGTTCCGCTTCATCGACAGTCAAGTCGTTCCGAACGTGAACGGCCATCGAACAGTCAGACATCGGAATCAATGTTACAAACATCGCCAGGACCTATAAAGAACATTGATTGAAATTAGAAGAGTTGTCGAACCTGGAAAGTCAGGACACTTTTTCGCATATCGTTGACATCGATTCCCGGAAGGAGTTCCTGGATGAGGACGAGGCAGTGGCTTCGGTGAGAAAGACCGTCGGGAGTTGTAGGCTTGTCTCGAACTAAAATGGGGATTTCGAGTTATAAAAAAGAGATTACTCAGTGAAAGGCTCGAGGAAAGCAGGCAGTTGAGGGCTTGCGTCAAGCGATGGGGTTCGGTGACGGTCTGGATGGCTGGATAGACGCTAAAACTTTGTGTAGCCAGGTAAAAACGGCATAAAAGTCCAGAGTCCAGATAAAAGCTTCTCCGGGGAAAATTTGGTCATAAAGTCAAACATACAGCTCAAGGATGACCGGGATGACAATATGAGGGGCTAGCAACGTGAGATCCCGCACAATGAATGGGATGAATTCGGTCTTCTTCTTCGAAAAGATCACCAGCGAGAGGCACGGTTTCATCGCCATCACGTAACGCTCGATCTGGGCATCGGTGAGGAACATTTCCGGCGGAACCTAAATAAATTGAAAAATTACATCAAAAGACAGTACTGGATTGTAGGCTGCCCTTTTGACGTGGCGTTCGCGCTTCAGACGGACAACGACGTGGTGGGCCATCCTAAATTTTTGATAAAGAGGGGTACGGGGGGTCTAACCTCCACAAAAAGTTGAGGAGATGCAACGTGTGGCTGCCGTCGTTCGATGGATGGCAAAAAGATTCGATCATTTTCATCAATCTATCCATGTACGCTTGAACCCTGCAAGAAATAGCTTTGAAATAGCTCTAATACCAACGTTTAAACTCAATATTGAAAACTTACTGGTCATGATGCGGTCCGCCAAGCATGTAGGAAACCCATAATGCTGTTGTGTCCATGTGCATGTTCTGGCTGAGGCCGATATATTCGCCGAGTCGCAGGGAGCGTGAGATCTTCGTGAAAATCACATCGAGGTATGGTGACCAATCGATGAGGCCCGGACAATCCCAAGACAACCTATAAATATGGATTATAGGTTTTATTAGTTCTCAGCTCACCTCGCAAATATTCTCAACAGTTTCTCCTCGATCGAAGAGTTGTTTTCCAGAGCCACGTAGAAATGCCAAAATTCGTCAAACCATAGCGAAGCGCCTGAAGAAATTCATACCAAATTAAATTTTATTCATACCAAATTCTTTGTGCTCGTGGGCCTTCAGTGAAGTTGGCAGAAACAGCTCGAGGAGTTTGAAAGCCCGAATCATCGATTCATCCCAGAGGCAGAAATAAGGGCGGAGCTAAAAAAGGCTGTTGTGTAAGCCAGATCGGAGCTTACCTCGTCGAGCATTTCCTGTGTGGCATTAGGCTTCCAATAATTGCGGCAATATCCAACTAGCGACCCGACGTCCGAACGGAATCCTTCTGGGAGAAGAAACACGCCATCTTCCTCCAGGTTTTTATAGGACAACTAAAAACACTGTAAAAAAAAGATCAGAATAGCCAAAACCTCGTAGTAGAGCTCATATAGTGGTCGCCAATCAAGTTGCAGATCATTGGCAGTGAGCAATCCACGCTTGCTAAAACGGTTTCACCAGAAATAAAAATTTGCTTGCCTTAGAAGTGTGGTCAATATCTTGCAGCAGATTTTGACATCTTGATACAAATAGTTCTTGTCGATGAACGAATAAAGCAGTTTGATAATTTGTATATGATCATCTTTCGTCATCCGCCGTTGATAAAGATACACGTAACTAGAACAAAATACAGAGTTGCCATGGACTACCCACTTTTCTAGCTCGCAAAGCCAATGAATGAAGCCCATTTTGATGTCCTTCAGCACAATCGAGTGGGCGAGCCCGGCTTTGATGTGTCTAAAATAAGGGTCTTGTAAATATTAATTGAATTAATACCGAAAATAATCATCTGCTTCACGTTCGAGCTCGGAATAATAGGGCAAGTGCTTCAGCGGCCATAACTCTTTTTGGAATGGCGATCGTTCATCAGACGCATCGTCTCCTGAGCAAAAATAAATGATGACAATTCGTACATTATTAAGAAATTCAGGCTCGTGCCAGATCCGTGAATTGTAGAGCCCACAGTCGTTAGGAACATACCTTCGGCATCTAGTTCCATTTCCGTAGACGGCTCTTCAGCGACTTCTTCTACTTCCATGTCGGCATCAGATTCAGAGTCGCCCACCGTCGAGAGATCGTCATCACTATCGTCAGACTGAAAAACATAAATACTTGAAAAATAATAAACGAATGAAAAGCAATGCTTTCTGGCATGATCTTTGCTAGGCGCGCCGGGAGATCCCAGTTTTTCGACTATACACTTTCTATTCCAACGAAACAAACGTTCTGGACGCACTACCAAAATTTCTCAAGCCACGGAAACCATAACAGCGATTTTCCGCAAATTTGGGTGCCCTCTAGACTGTCCGAAGCGAGCGATTTGCAACCAAGTAAAAATGCAATCCCTTTTTTTCAAAAATCTACTAATAAAACCCACCATTTTTCACGCAACTTGAAAATCGTTCAGCCGCAGAACACCTAAACCAAAGCAAGTTGTTATTTTTGCTCCTTGGAAAACAATATATTTCGAAAGGTTGCACTTGTAAACAAGGCGGTTTCAAATTCTCATCCTTCCTTTCCCTCAGCATTTCCGATACCGTACTCTTGCCTGGGTGGGCAGGGTGGGGCGCCGTATAGCATCATATGATGCAAGGTGTGACGGCGATGGCAGTAAAAGCACAACTTTGCGAGATTTTGTATTGAAATTTGAAATATAGGAAGTCAAGACAGTATAGGGCATATTTAGAAGAAGTTTATTATAGTATTCACCTCACGAAATCGGCTTCGTTTAGTTGGATTCTCCCTCAAATCCGCTTTAAGCTTTAAGTTTAAGCATACATTATTTGAAATGATTGAAAGTCTCTGTATACTTTCGTTACGATGACGTTGTATTTTATAGTGGCTACATGCACGGTATTTAGAGGTTTAAAGCAAGTCTTTATTGGGTTCCGCCTGATTTAGTCTCTCTCTCATCGCTCGGCCGGAATAGCTCCTTCTGCCCATCTTTTCCGATTTGGTACGGCTACGGTGGCGACGCTGGTCGTTCGTTCGCGAATTTTGCGTAACCGGAGATCATAGTGGGGTCGCGGGAAAGTGCCGGTACGGAGTAACGTGATGGTCATTTTTCGGTACGGCGCGCTTGTCGCAATCATTACTATTGCAGTCCAGGTTCCGTAGGTGCCAACCAGGCCCGTGACTGTATCCAGAAGATCTGAAAATGTTTTTTAAAGGGATGCCGACGGCATAGTCAATCGGTTACGCGCGGAAAAGAAAATGTCTCTGCGCCCTCTCCCTGGGCGCTTCGCCCTGTTGGCTACTTGCCAATTTGTTGATGAGGGGGGATCGACACATGCCGTCGGCAGCCCTTTAAGCATTTCGATAGAGCACCGCAAGATCTACTAATAGTGTTTATGACAGCTGAAAATCGTGCAAGGTAAAAAATTTATAGCAACATTTTGAATTTTTAAACGTTTAAACGTTCAAATAATTTAAACGTGTTTTCCACGTAGGAACATTGGAGTGGTAGGCTAGTTTTCGACATTTACGATATTTATACAAGATTTCGTCAACGCCATTCGACAGCGCGCAACAAATATACTAGGCGTTTTATTTCCAGCCCAAACAAATGCAGTAGAAAAAGTTATGACAAGAAGAAATTGCTGCCTGGAAATCCCGCACTATCTCCCCCCGCATCATAGAACAGTACCGCTTTTTATGTTTTCTTAATTAGGCTTACCTTGTAAGTACCACATTTTCATCCAAAATAGGTAATAGAAAAAGCTGAATGCTGGCATGAGGATGATTAGTGGGGCAAATGTGTGCGCATAGAGAAGTAGCAAAACCTTACGTTCGAGCTGTCTTGTTCGCTGACTAGAAAAATAATGAGGTTATAGGCATATAAAAATACATAAGTATACTTTCTTAATTTTACCTAGACATCCGATATTTAACATGATACCAACAACAACAAGCCATTATAATGGCTAGCATAAATGATCCAAATGCGCATGTCGTAACACCAGATACTAAATTACCGTTTAGTTGAAATCAAATAGAAATTAAACCCCAGAAATCCACGAGAAAACCGGGACGACAGTGAATACAATAACACCCGCGGTCTGAAAAAGTTCATTTTTGGGGGAATAATAAATAAAATAAGAATATAGCTACCGTCAGTAGGAATGGATGAATTCCAAACGAACGACATGCAATGCCATCATATCCGACAAGGGTTATTGGTAGGAAGCCGGATTTCGCTTACCCAGTGGATATAAACGTCTGATGCAGCAGCGATTACCTGAAATTATAATACTGAATTTGCCGGAAATTCTTTAGTAGTACTCTTAGTATAATTTTTGAGGCTTTATCTGACGACCTCAATGGCGTCATAAGTGCATAAATAGGTTTATTCATTAGCATCCGTAGCTCAACTTTAGAGCAGATGTCTAGTAAAGACATCGAGGGGGATCCCAGGACCTGATAAGAAAGCCTGGCCCTGTTGGTGTCCCGTGCTTACGTACAATATGTCTTTTACTCGGTCTGGTGTTTGTTCACCCCTTTCGGGGTGTGCGCCGTTCCCAGCGGCAAGTGCAATGCTGGGCCGACGCTGTCCGGCGAGAAGCAAGCTTCGGAACCGAATGTTTCAAAAATTGTTAATCTCGTTGTACACAATAGTGCGTATCGGAGTAGCGATAAGAACTGTATAAGTTTATTGAAATGCTCGCCCGAGGGCCGGAAATACAGTGTAGCAAATTAGAGAGAATGGAACTCTATATCACAGGATTGTGATAGGTGGGAATTGAGTGGATCCGGAGAACTGACAGGGGCGGAATGTTTACCCGACGGGGTTCAGTCAATCTTTATTAATGAGGTTTTATTACAGACTGTTTCCAATTTAGCGCAACAGTTTCTCAAAATTTAAATTGGATTCGTAATTCATACAAAATGCTATAGGCAGAGCTTTAATATCGATGAGGTAGATTGTCTGGGCAGGCCAGGGTCCAGGTCATGTTGGCTCCATGTGGGTACCACCAGTCCGGGGCTCCCTGATCCGCCGTTTGTCAACTGGAAAATATTTGAGAAATTATACAGATATTTAATATACATTATAGCAGAGTTTAATATACTATGGTTTACGTCTGGGAGGATCACGGTTGTGCCAGATTCGGGAACCATCTGTCAGTTCCTAGTCAATGGAAAATTGCGATATTGATAGTTTTAATTAATTGCATAAATAGAAATTTATTGAAGTAATGATAGCAGTATAACTTTTAGAACTACAGAAGTGTTTCCATCCCCGTTATTTGCTCCTCCCGTTAAGCAACTTTTACCAAAAACTAACCTGAAAGTTCAACACATGATATCGGACCCGGCCAGACATATGTGAGGAGCAGAAAGCTGCCAAACAACAAGCATATGCTAGAATGGGTGGCGCGAAGTTTGAGGAACGTAAGAAACAGTTGAATGAATGTATTTAGAAACGGGCTTTTGCCCTCCTCCAGCGTCCGAATGCATACGCTTATCATCGCAATCATCGCACATTGCGAAACGTTCATCCATACCTTCTTTTTCTCGTTTTTTTTTCAGCAACTAAAAATACATTTGAGAATAAAAATAAAAATATTTTGATCCATTTTAGGTTCAGGTCATAAAAGTAAATGATAGACGCGGAAACAAATAAAGCGAGGTTACTGGTCCAGGTGGGCTTTTGATTTTTCTTGGTAGCTGAAGTAGTCCGAGTGCCTGGGGGACGCACAGGTGTTTTTTCAGCGATCTGGTACCTTGGTTATTAAGGACGTCATGCTGGTCTGCTCGGCGTGCATAGGTGTCAAACGTTACAGACGAATCTGAAGGCTGTTTCGTCTATTTTAAAATGTTTTTGAAGAAACTTTGTATTAAACCGTAAGGTAGCCGGTAAGATTCGAATGATCAAATACCCTTATATTAACCGCCTGCAACTTTAAAAAATTATTAAAATTTTCGGTAAATCGGTATCGTCGGGGTTTTAAGTTGGAATCAAGCCTAACACGTGCAGAATTTTGCGCTGATTCCCAAGATGTTTACAAAACTTGCGGAATCGCTGTTTTCCGGAAGTTATGAATGATTTAAGTTCATAAAAGCATAGAAAGTGGCTGATTTTGAGTGTTTCTCAGCCTTCCGTGCTTCATAATTTACGGAAAATAGCGGTTCAGCCATTTTAATACACATATATTTGGAATCAGCGAAAAATTCTTGATTCCAACGTAAAGCAATAAAGCAAGCCAGTAATAGACCGTTCAGTACCGTAATCTACCCTGATTTTCGAGATAGAGGCTCATATTCATGCCTTTCCATGCTTTTGAGCCTCTATTTTTCCGTTTCACTCCTCTTTCCCTGCAAATAAAGTCTGCGGACAATGTGAACGAGTGGTTTCCCGTAATTCCTTGTCCCAGCCGTCAGCTGTTTCAATCAATTTGACACCTTATTTATTCCACACGAATCGCCAACATATCAACCCCCGAGCCCAGCACACCATTCTTCTTTCATCCCATAAATGTTTCACCTTTTCGCATTCATATTTTTATTGATAAATCCTGCACAAGGGAATAATGTGATCATCGATGTAAGTAGTATTATTAAGTAGTATTAAATGATTTAGACAAATTTAAACGTGCTCAATCGTTCTGCCGAATATTTTGCGACTTATTTCCTGCAAAGCCAACTGCGTCAGGCAAAGATTGGGGATATTAGAGATGACCGGAGGTGAGTGAATGGCTATGGATTAAGTTTGGGGTTCTTTTGCATTATCGGGGGAGGGGTAATTTTTCTCTGTGGGGGCCAAAAATGCCTAATAACGTAATAGTAAGTATCTTAATCATTTTTTAGTACGATTTAATTATATTGCCCCCCGATAATGCAAAAGCACTTCTTTAAATTTTTGAACAATAAAAAAGTTGATTTCGATTCGGACTTGTGGAATTATCAAAGCTATGGATTGGGAAGATTACTATTGAGGACTCCGATTTCCAACCAGAACCATCGAAGGGTGGCTATCTATTGAAGGTTGAAAAATTATTATTAAAATTTAAACTAAATTTTTAGCTGAACCGAGTAGCAGTGACTCTTAATGGGCATTATTATCACAAGGTATAGATAATTTATAGTAGTTACTTTTTTATCATTTTATCATGTAAATGTTTAGTTTTTATTTACCCGTGACTCTAATCGATTCGTGATTGATGTCGTTTTCCCTGAAATTACGCTTGGCCCGATTCAATTCCGTGTATCCAAAGGATATCCAAAGTTCCAAAAATTTGAATGGTTTGTTCTTTTCTCATGTAATGGCTTAATCCTTTTAAAGCAAAATGAAACCGAATTTCGAAAGTCCAAAGCTTGGCAGTGAGCGGGTTGTATTCAATATGGTGGGGCAATATAGGGTGAAGGAAGTCATTCGCAAGGTTTGAAAAGCATTTTTGGCACTTTTTCGTCGTTTAGCACTTTCCAAATATATTTTGTGATCAGACAAATAAGGCCGCTAAGGAACTGTTCGATTCTTGGACCGATATGATTGGGCTGAAGCTGCGGTTGACGGAGAGTACGTTTCACTACCTTTGGAATAACTTTAAGCTTAAACCTCTACTTTTTTTACTCTTACTTTCACTCAAACTTATATTTTTTAACTTCCAGGATCAAAGATGAATTTTGAGATGGAAAGTTCGCCAATAGTGATTCCGGCTGGGAAATCGAAGGGCAATTTGAGAAGTTATCATTATGGTATATCGTCGAATATTACGGATCGGCAGACGATGACGGCGAATTTTACGGTACGGACGGACGGACGATTTTCGGCTGTTTTAACATTTTTATATTTTTAAAATATCACTCGATCGAGGAACACAAACCATACTAAAAACTATTTTATATATCCAAAAAACCTTAAAACTATTTTTATTTGAGAAAAACACCTCGTAGTGGACATCTTAATCCAATTTTTTTCAGCGAATCGCGAAGAGTGATTTTGCATACCACGTGCATCAGAATGTGTTTAGTGAGGCGCTAGGGACGCTATGTCGCGAGGGATTATTTTTTAAGTGGGTTGCTACTTTATTAAAGCTATGGCATAGTTTCAGAAATATGAGCGGTCCTGTGCATCCTTCTTTAACTCTGGATTGTGTCGGAAAGCCGAGAGTATCGCTTGAAAATTATTGGTGTAAGTTTTGTTGTTGTTGGGTGCTTGGTGTTACTGTATCCAGGCGTACAGTACCGTAACCTTACGTACAGGATAGGGCACTCAAGGCCAGGATTTCTTATTATGCTCCCGGGAGTAATTAGCATTAATGTTGTAGTAGAGTTATTAAAAAGCCATCGTAAAAATAAATAATAAGCTGTTTTTTGTTCTCTTTGAATTAAAGCAATACCGTTCTTAAAAAAAAATAAAATGTTTTAGCATATTCACCAAATAGCTAGAATGCAGGTCAAGGGATCTCAGTGGCGTCATTAATGCATAAATTGATTTATCATTAATATCATTGTCTAGGAAAGTCATCGAGAGGGTTCCCAGGACCTGATAAGAAATTATATCTCTTTTTCTTTTATCTCTCTCTCACTCTCACTCTCTCTCTCTTTTATGCTTGGTATTGACGGTGGGCGGTGATGTGCTCGAAGTATGCGTCCCTTGACCACTTCAGCGCATCGGCGACCATCAGCTTCTTCATCAGCGCGGCGTACTTGACGGAGACGGCGAGACTTGACGGAGAGACGACTTCGTTTTCTTGGTCCCATCCGCCGAGTGGCCCGACGATGAAGATGCCCAGGAACGTGTCGTAGCCATCCGCGTTGTACTTGTTGAAGATGTCGGCGTACTTGCGGAGCTTCTCGGCACGTGCGGCAGCGAAGACGCTCAGGTCGTGGTTCTCGAACGGGATGGTCACGTCCACGATGGTCACACGCTTCTTGACATGGTCGACGAGAGCGAGATCGGGGATCTTGACGTTGACGTACTTCGTGGTGGTGGTTGGCAGCTTGACGGCGTTGACGAGGCGGTCGAGGACGGCGTTGTGGCGCAGGGTGATGGCGTGGGCGTGAGCAGGACAATGACACAGGACGTGGGCGACGCTCCGGAGTTGGTAGCCACATCTACGGCAGCGCTTGTCTCTCTGATCACGGGCACGGTTGCAGCCATTTAGTGGGACAACGTCGAGTCTTGCACGGTGAACGAAGCGCCAATCCGCAAAGCGGATATAGCGTGCGTCACGCATGAAGTGGTTGGATACGGGCTGGTGGGCGGTGATGTTGTGACCTTGCCCTGGCCTTCTTGGCGATGAGGTGAACGAGCTGAGCATGATGGACGGCGCGCTTGAGCATCCTTTCGCACGTCTTCTTGGTGACGCCACATCCGAGCACGAGCAGTTGAATTTTGTCGTTGGTCCACCTCCACTCCACATCGAGCTTGTCGGTCTTGGCGAGGTGGCCGGTCGCTTGTCGCACTCTTGTCCACATGTTGCGGGTGTCGGTGTAGTACGTCTCGAAGGCACCGTCAAACTTCTGGTTCAGGTAGTCGGCTACTTCGGAGTCGGTTGGCGCTCGCTTGATCTTCTTCTGTACAGCCGTACGGAGCAGCTGAGCAGTCATTGGGCCGAGATCAGTCGACTCCAACAACTGGACAGCATGCACCAGCTGCATCACATCGGCGAGGGTCCTGGTCTGGATGAGGCCGAGGCCTCCCATGTTGTGCGGCAGGTAGAGGACTTCGGGGCTTGCTTGACTTGGAAGGCTCATCCAAGACTTGGCGAACTTCTTCAACTTCTTGTCGAACGGGATGAGGTGCTTCTTCTTCTCGACGTGGCCATTCTTCAGATGGAAGGCGATGGTAAGATAAAGGTGTTGACGGCGTCCGCTTTCTGTCATGGGGCGAGTAGATAAGAATGGATTTTGTCGAGGCACTGGTGCATCTTTGCGATGGTCTTGTCTGCGGAAGAGCCTTGGTAGTAGCCGGTGGGGACGCCGAGATGTTCGTTGTGGTCGTTGGAGTCAAGCGTCACCACCTTGGATCCTTGAACCTTGTACTCGATAGGTTTGTTGGGGTTGATGACGGCACGGATGACGGGCTCGAGCGCGAGGTTGAACACGATCGGAGAGAGTGGACAGCCCTGCTTGACACCCGCTTGAATGTTGATGGCCGGAGTCGGACCAGTAGAGCTTCGGATGCATGTTGTGGCACCTTCGTAGAGACGACGAATTTCTTCGATCGCCTCCACCGAAAGGCCAGTGTATTCGAGGCATCGGAAGAGCGAGGCATGCGGGACGGAGCCGAACGCGTTGGAGAGGTCGAGCCAGGAAATGGCGCACTTGCTGTCGATCCTTGTGTCGCTACGGGTCTTGACGATCACGGACTGGAGGAGGAAGTTGTGTTCTGTGCATCCATCGACCGGCATGAAGCCCTTCTGCTCATTGGAGATGCGGTTGTGGAGGCGGGCCCATCTACCGATTTACGGTGTTTGAGAGTGAGATGGGCCTCCAGTTGGCGAGTTCATCCTTCAGACCATTCTTGTTCACCAATATGGTGTTGGAGCCGTTCCAGGAGCTTGGGATGTACTTGCGTACTTCCGTACTTACCTACATGTCTGCTGATGTACTCGACGGTGTTGGCTTGGTGGTACTTCGCCGCTTTGATCGTGCCAAAACGGGTGCGGCAGACGGCGCATCGGCACATGATGGTGAGGTTAGCTTGAGATGCCGCGTGAGTCCCCCTGCAACTTATGCGGTGGGTATCTTGATTGGCGTCTGGGTGGACGAGGAGCTTATTGAGGCCGATAATGATGCATTGCTTAACGCATTGCGCAACAAAATTAGAGAAGTCGATAGCTTCTCTTCGAGCGGATTCCGAGTTTTCCGCGGCTGTTGTTGGCTGTCGGTGGCTCGGAAACCAAAAAACTCGTTAAAAAAACCCAGCCATAGGCCAGAAGCGATACCAGTGTCCCCAGTTGGCGTCTCATATGCGGTTGGGGTGGGCCAGACGGGGGTCGAGTCGCACGGCGGCCAGGGAGCACACAGAGAGCCCACACGGGATGGGGTCAGGAAGGGGTCCCCCGGCCCTTTTGGGTCACCGGGGCTGTCCTCTCAATTGGAGATTACGAATCGACTTTATTAAATTAGTTTGATTCATTTAATATGCATTATAGCTATGGTTTACGCTATCTTGTATTAGTATTCCAGAAAATAAAATTTATTCAATGTTATTAATCCATAATTTTAACCCATTTAAGCGAGAAACATGAAGGCTACTGTAAATTTTACTATCGAACTTCGGAATACCACAAAATCAGGAACGGAAGTATCTCAAAGCAATATCACCCTTTATACGAAATTGTCAAATACGTAAGTTAAATCCAATTTTTTTTAAATAAAATGTCTTTTAGAATGTCAAATGAATTCATTTATTTACTTATGGATCCGATATCGTTTGAGCCACTGGACCCATCGACTTTCCAAGGCCAAAATCAAAATATTGTAGCAATTTTAGTGTGCTTTAAAATTAAGGTTTTTGAGATTTTCCGTCATCTAAGTGAGGTGGTGAAGGACGAATTTGAAATTATACTCCCTTCAATGCGAGGTAAGGGGGAATGAACTAGAAAACAAAAATAACATTGTTAGACGCGAAATTCCAAGTGGTCTACCGGGCCGTCACAACCGATCGGATTATTTTGACCGTTGATTTTCTCGGGTTTCGTGGGCCAGATGATGGGCCATATCGAGCCTAATTCATGGGAATAAATTTTACAATACGTAAATTAAACCGCTTGAGACGTTTAAAAAAATTTAGGAGGATTGTCTTAATAGCTAATTTGTTTATAGGTGTCCCAATAAAAAACACACCTTGAAACTTGGCTATCTCCTAGCCAATCGCCCCCAATTTTTACCGGCAATGGGAATCCATAAAAACTATATGCAACCAAATTTTGAAGGCAAAATAATGTTATTAAATTAAATTGTTGTTGAGGATTTGGTTTTTTTTTGGGATTTTTGGCACGCGTTTTCGACTAAGTTTTCACAAGTAGGATGCCGATTTTGAGTAATTTCATGAAAAGGGGTCAACAGGGTATTAGGCTCAATTTCTGACGATTTTGAGGATAAAACGGGATTAACACTGCCGATTTAGATGATATTTTCGTAAATAAAAAATTCTCCGGGGAAAAAAAAATTCAAAGGCGCGGTGGCTGGGGAGTCGTCCGCCGCCAAATGATATTTCAGCGCATTGAAATCTCGACAAAATGAAATTTCAACCTCGTTTTGCTTTTTTATACCGTAGCAGTGTGTTTTTATAGCGATTTTTATGCAAAATAAACATCCAAATATTTATAAGAATCTCTCTTGTCCATGCCATCCATGTTATAGAATCGCAAAATACTCATGAAGGGAGGTAGCTAGAAAAACAAGCTAGATAGGACTGAATTTTTTTAGAGTTTCGAGACAAGACCAAATCTATATTAGGCAGATTTTTTTGCTGCTGCAATATAATTTTCAAAATCTATAAAAGGGCCGTCATTTAAAAAGATACGAAGCTCTAAAAAGTCAAAAAAATTGCAGAAATGACCAATTTCGTCATTTTTCGTCCGGGAAAACTACATAACTTCCTTATTGTTGGCGTTTCGCAGATTTTAAAAACAAGGTTTGACAACGAAAAATTCTGCACGAAATAGGCTTGGTTACATCTCGAAGCTTTGTAGACGCCAGAAACGTCTCCTTGTGAAAGATGCGGCCACTTGCTGAAACAGTATGATTTTCCAAGTTTCGCAAAACATCGCAAAACCCGACCAGCGTAAAGGGAAACGACCCTCGCGCGGTATCGCCAAATTTGGTTTTTGCAGTCGTCTACATTTGAAGTTTTTAAATTCCCCAAAGGAAATTTAAAATTTTTCGAACCGTCGAGGTTCGTTTAAACTAACCCCAAACTTTTTTTTTTTTTTTTTTTTTTTTTTTTTTTTTTTTTTTTTTTTTTTTTTTTTTTTTTTTTTTTTTTTTTTTTTTTTTTTTTTTTTTTTTTTTTTTTTTTTTTTTGTTCGCAAGTCCCCAAGGGAAAAGGGGGGTTTTCACCGGAGTCAAGACAGATGGTAAGAGCGGCGAACCAAGCACAGCTTCGGTTGATTACCCAAGTTTGAGGTTAGCATTAACCCCGAGACCGACGAGTGTCTCGAACAAATTTTGGAACGCATTTCCTTCGGGAAGTGCACAAATCATTCACATATAAGACGACTTCACGAAAACCTTGATTGTGCCTACGCAGCGCGTATGGTCGTTGTACGCAACTGTACGCTCGTATGGTTGCGATGATTTTTCGAAACTTGGAAAATCATACTGTTTCAGCAAGTGGCCGCAAGGGAAAAGTCGCTCACCTGGAGTCAAGACAGATGGTAAGAGCGGCGAACCAAGCACAGCTTCGGTTATTACCAAGTTTGAGGTTAGCATTAACCGAGCCTCGACGAGTGTCTCGAACAAATTTTGGAAGCATTTCCTTCGGGAAGTGCACAAATCATTCAAATGTAAGACGACTTCACGAAAACCTTGAATGTGCGATACGCAGCGCGTATGTTCGTTGTACGCAACTGTACGCTGGTCTGGTTGCGATGATTTTCGAAACTTGGAAAATCATACTGTTTCAGCAAGTGGCCGCATCTTTTACGGAACTTTTCGTTCAAATTCGAATTAACCA
The DNA here is from genome assembly GCA_038088335.1 of Mesorhabditis sp. LJ9110. Classification (NCBI taxonomy): domain Eukaryota; kingdom Metazoa; phylum Nematoda; class Chromadorea; order Rhabditida; family Rhabditidae; genus Mesorhabditis; species Mesorhabditis sp. LJ9110. The sequence goes on from JBBGBA010000347.1 coordinate 41,286, forward strand.
AACCTATTTCGTAGAATTTTCGTGCAAACCTTGTTTTTAAAAAATCAAACCCCAATAAAAGTTTTTAGCTTTCACGGACAAAAAACGTTGGTCTTTTGCAATTTTTATTTTTGAGCCGTATTTTTTGAGGCCCTTTTAAGTTTTGAAAATTATATTGAGACAAAATCGCCAAAAGTTTTTTTTCTGAAACTCTAAAAAATTGTCCTAAGTTTGTTTTCTAGCACCTCCTTATGATATTTTGCATTCTTAACTGGTGGCATGGACAAGGATTTTTTAAATATTTGGGGATTTTTAAAATCGCTTAAAAACCATGCTACGGGAAAAAGCAAAAGAGGTTTAAACATTTTTTCGAGATTTTAATCGCTAAAATTTATTTGGGAGAACGGGGACTACGAGCCCCGACCCTTTTTTAACGTTTTCTTCGGAGAATTTTTATTTAGAAAATTCACAAATGGAGTGTTTAACCGTTTTTTCTGCGAAATTGAGCCCTTTTGTTGATTTTCATGAAATTACTCAAAATCGGCATCCCATTTTTGAAAACTTAGTCGAAAAGCGTGCCAAAAAACCCAAAAAAAAACCCAAAACCCAAAAACAATTTAATTTAATAACATTATTTTGCCTTCAAAATTTGGGTTTCAAAATAGTTTTTTTGGGGTTCCCATTGCCGGTAAAAAAATTGGGGGGGATTGGCTAGAGATAGCCCAAATTTCAAGGTGTGTTTTTTTTGGGACACCCATAAACAAATTAGCTATTAAGACAATCCTCCAAATTTTTTTTAAAAGTCTCAAGGGTTTAATTTCGTTTTTAAAAATTTTTTCCCCCGAAAGGTCGATATCCCATCATCTGGCCCCAAACCCCAGAAAATCAACGGTCAAAATAATCCGATCGGTTTTGACGGCCCGGTAGACCACTTGGAATTTCGCGTCTAACAATGTTATTTTTTTTCTAGTTTTTTCCCCCTTCCCCCATTAAAAGGGGGGATAATTTAAATTGTTTTCCCCCCTTTTTTGACAAAAATTTTAAAAAACCCTTTAAATTTTTTTAAACCCAAAAAAATTGCTAAATTTTTGTTTTGGCCTTGGAAAGTCGGGGGCCAGGGGCCAAAAAGATATGGACCCAAAAATAAATAAATGAATTATTTTACTTTAAAAACATTTTATTTAAAAAAAATTTTGGTTTCTTACGTATTTGACAATTTGTATAAAATGATTTCTTTGAGTACCCCTTCCCCATTTTTGGGTTTCCAAATTCGATTTTTAAAAAAATTTTTTTGTACCTTATGTTTCTCGCTTAAATGGGGTTTAAAAAATGGATTTAAATTAATAAATTTTTTTTCGGGAAAAAACAAATAGCGTAAACCCCATTAAAGAAAAAAATGAATAAATAATTTAAAAATCTTTTTTCCCAAATTTAGAGGACAGCCCCGGGGCCCCAAAAGGGGGCCCGGGGGCCCCCCTACCCCATCCCCTGGGGGCCCCTGTGTTTCCCCGCCGGCGCTCCACCCCCCCCCCGGCCCACCCCAACCCCCAAGGGGCCAACTTGGGGACCTGGTATCCCCCTTTTGGGTTTTTTTTTAACGGTTTTTTTGGGTTTGAGCCACCCGAAAACCCCGGAAAACTGGGAAACCCCTCGAAAAGAAGCTTTTCGACTTCTCTAATTTTTTTGCCAATGCGTTAAAATGCATCTTATCCCTCAAAAGCTCCCCCGTCCCCCCAGACGCCAATAAAACCCCCCGGGGGGGACCCCACGCGGGCCCCAAAATAACCCCCACCCCCCGGGGCCGTGCGCCCTCTGCCCCCCCTTTTTTCAATCAAACGGGGAAACCCCCAACCAACACCGTCGGTACATAAAAAAAAATTTTGGTGCGGGGGTACGCGGCATCCCAACCCCTGGGCCCAAAACCTTTTGGTGAACAAGAATGGTTAAAAACCGCCAACTGGGGGCCCATTTTCACTCTAAAAAACCCCCCAAAACGGTAGAGGGGCCCCCCCCACAACCGCATCTCCAAGGCAGAAGGGGGTTCATGCCGGTTGGATGCACAGAACAAACCCCCCTTTCCCGTCCGTGATCGTCAAGCCCGGGGACACAAAAGGGGGGACACAAGTGGGCCCTTTCCTTTTGACCCCTCCCCCAACCCCCCGGGCCCCTCCCCCCGGGGCCCCCCCCTTCCGTGCCTGAATAAATGGCCTTTTGGGGGCAGAAGAAATTTCGTCTCTACGAAGGTGCCACAACTATCCCAAGCCCCACTGGTCCCACTCCGGCCATTTTAAAAAAGGGGGTCAACAGGGGTGTCCCCTCTCCATCTGTTCAACCTCGCGCTCGAGCCCCTCATCCGTGGCTCAACCCCAACAAACCTTTAGTGGTTCCCCAAAGGGGGCCAAAAGGGGGGGACGCTTGCTCCCCAAAAAAACCCCAACGAACATCTCGGCGTCCCCACCCCCCACCCAACCTTCCCCAGACAAGACCTCGCAAAAAAAGCCCGTGCCCCCGACAAAACCATTCTTTTCTCCCCCTGACGAAAAACGGGTAAAAACCCTTTTTTTCCCCTTTCCCCTTTTGAAGAATGGCCACGTCGGAAAAAAAGGGGGCCCCTCCCCTTTAAAAGTTGAAGAAGTTCCCAAGTCTTGGGTGGCCCCTCCAAGGCCCCAAAAAACCCCCCCCCCGCCGCACAACATGGGGGGCCCCCCGGCCTCATCCCGACCAGGACCCCCCCGATGTGGGTGCAGGGGGGTTTCCCCCTTTTTGGGGTCGACTGACCCCCAAGCTGCTCAGCTCCCACGGTGTACAAAAAAGATCAAGCGAGCGCCAACCGACTCCCAAACCGACTACCTGAACC
>JBBGBA010000340.1:0-48189 GCA_038088335.1 Mesorhabditis sp. LJ9110
CGTCAGACCAGCACTTTACCTTGCCCTCACTTCCTTTTGCCTCACGCCCAGCATCTTTTGCCTAAGACCAGCGAGTCAGACCAGCACTTTACCTTGCCCTCACTTTCCATCGATGAGTGTGCTCGTATTCTAATGGTTTACATGCCGATAAACTTTGTGTATACCTTTTGTATCCTTATACCGAAATGCATTGGATTCTATTACACGATTGTAGAAACTACCACTGAACATTACTGCTTGTATAGCCTCTTGGGATCCCTTGCCATCTCCCGGTCCGTGTTCTATCCGGATGCAGGGTTGTCCGAGCGGGGCCCAAGGGGCAAAGTCCAAGGTGATAGTGTGGCAACTCTAGCCTTCCTCCGTGATCTTATAGTAGAGGATTTGGCGCAGAGGGACTATTACTTTCGACAGCCTATTTCCGACATTAAATTTTGGTTTTTGTTAAAAAATCTGAGACTCTCTTTGTTAGGAATCAATTAGCATACACCGGAAGTGCGGGTAGCCTATATAAAGGAGCAGAAAAACCTTCATTGGTCAAAACGAGGCCAGGGTGGAAAAGTCGCGAAGCGGCTTTTCAACCCTGGTTCATAGCTAATTTTGAATCAATCCATAACTGAAGAAAAAGCACCTCGAAATTTGTTTGAAAAATTTGGGGCTTTTGCATTATCGGGGGTGGGGGAAAGGGGAAAACTCGAATTTTTTTCTTATAAGCCCAGAAATGCCTAGCAACATAAAATTAAATGTTTAGTTAATTGATCATAAAAGTTGTATTTCTACCAGATGGTTACAGTCGCTTCGCGACTGCAACCATCTGGCCTTCGGGCTACCCTCCATGTCCCACTCCACCACATCCTTTCCCACCTCCATCAATACCCCCCATAGCCGAAATCCCGTTCAAAAACTACCAAAATACCTTCCTGATGGCTTCAGATACCCCCCATGGCTGAAATCCCCTTTAAAACCTACCTAAATCCCTTCCTGATGGCTTCAGATACCCCCCATTGCTGAAATCCCCTTCAAAAACTACCTAAATACCTTCCCGATGGTTTCAGATACCTCCCCTAGCCGAAATCCCCTTAAAAAACAAAAATAACGACCGACTGGATGGAATGAGAGAAAAAAAAATGAAATCCCTGAGAAAATTTTCATCCACGAAACGCGCGCCACCTCACTATGTCCAAAATCACTCAACCTCCGTCCCCCACCTTTACTAAGGAAAAACTTTCAAAGTTAATTTTAATAATTTAAACTAAAGTTTTCATAATTTTATCAGTTTGGGGGTTTCTGATGGCGCTCTATCCGAATCCGAAGAGAGCTAAGCTCTAGCTCCTTTCCCCTTCGAGTTGAATTCGGCTTCACACGGACAGACGGAGACCACAACAAAATTATTATAGTTGATAGTTTTAACAATAATATGTGAAGCTGTTGTATCTAAAAAAGCGGAAAAAAATACTTTGGAGGAACATCCTGTTTTATTAAAAATTGGATATGATGTAAAAGATCCAATCACTTCTAAATCGGAAATTTTTTTAGAGATTCTGATTCTGATTCGAAGATTCTTTAGAACATCCGAGTACCATTCAAGTTCAGAGTTCATAAAATTTAAGAGCTTTTCTATCTGATCTCCATCCGATATTAATGATAATACAATATTTTCCTGCGATTTTGCCGCGCCACAATTTAATTCGGTATGCTGAAGTTAAATTACATAGAACCAACGTTTTAGAGGTTTCATTTAATTCCTTTTTATAACTCAAGCAGTAATGCTCCATTTTCCTGCAATTTTCCATTACTACAATTTTATTCCCATTCTTCTCTTACCTAATTTTCACTCTTCAGACAACCCACCCAATCAGGCAGCTGTAAAAATTCGCCGGGAAACTTGAACCATCACCTCTTCCCAACCCCTCACCAAGTAAGCCCGCCAACTTAATCGGCTTTCCCCTTTCCGGATGACGGTGTTTCTGGGCGGGCTTTTTGAGAACTGATAGGGAAGATGATCTGTTGAGACCATTCCCCCCACCCTGGCATTCGCTTCATTTTTGGCGGGCCGAAAACAGTTTCCCCACAACACAGTTCATTGTCGTTGGGGAGGGATTTGTTGTGGCTGGGTGAAGAGACCAATCCTTCGTATCCCTTGCCCACCTCAATACTTTCTGTTTGTCTGCGCCTCGTGGCCCGATATTGCCCACGACTCATTTCCTGCCCGCTTTCCCCGCCAATCTACTGCCCAACCTCCCCATTTTGTTGTCATGAGCCAAAAACGTAGGTTTTTAATGTTTTTATTAGAGTCTATCTGCTCGCACGAACAGCTTCTGAGTCTTAAACTTTTTATCGGGCACACGGCTTTCAAGGGCTATGGTTATAGGGAAGCACTTTTTGGTTGCGCTCCCGTCAGGCGGTTCAAAGTGCTCCGATCATTTAGAGATTTTGAGGAAAGGGGTGTTTGTTTTATTTATTTGCAGAGCAATGAGGTGGGGCGGCTGATAAAGGGGAGTCCATACTTGGAAGGCGGTACGAAAACACGTTATCAGGAAGGACCCGGAGGGGGGGGAGAAGGTCTGCATAAATACAGGGGGAAATGCGCGTGAAAAGCACACGCGCAACAGTGTAGCAGACATCAGCATGGCTCCGCTTGCGTTTTGGAATCGACTTGATCAAAGCGGTAAATTTATAGACATATTGGCTTGATTTGTATGATCAGCGCTGATGTTGATGAAGGCATCGAAGGTTTCATTAATGCGCTAATATATTTTGGTATAATCAGGGATAATGCTAGACAACAGGGTGAATTGTGATGCTAATAAAGCTAGAAAATTACAAATTCCTATTCTTTCCGCGGGAATCAGGCCGAGGCCAAGCTACGACCCTGGAATATGCTAATTTGCATATCCTAATTATAACATTAAGTAGACTGGTTTTTTGCAGGCAAGGTTCAACCCGCTTTCATGGAGGAGGCCCTCCAGGAGGCCATCAACGGAATGACATCCGGCCAAGGTGGCCCTTTCGGAGCCGTCATCGTCAAGGACGGCAAGATCGTCGCCCGAGGACATAACAGAGTGAGTCCCATCTTGCCGGTGGCAATTTATTACCTTCCCTAGGTTCTTGCCACCAATGACCCAACTGCTCACGCAGAGGTGACCGCCATCCGGAATGCTTGCGAAATCTTGAAGGTAGTCATTGAATCTATTACGTAAGAAGTTGTCCCAGAAATGCGTGTGTATCCCGTTTCGAGTCGATTTTTAGTGAGCTATGCTTCGGGATTTCATAGCAGTTTCGGTTTGCCTTCAGGTTGGGTTTGTGGGTTGAAAGCTTTATTGTTGAGGGCGAAAAACAGGTAGGGAACACGCGATAGCGGTGGCTAGAACATGGTCTTATCAATTTTCGGTCCTAAAAAAACGGTTTCGGGAAGATGGCAAGCTAGCTACGAGTACGATTGATACGGACTTCGGAAGCTATTTAGGGAAATTGATCAGTAAAGAGGGTAAAAACGACGTACAGGGAAAGGTAGAGTGGTAGAGAGAGAGAGAGAGAGCGAAAGAACGAGACAGAGAGCGAGAGAGAGAGAGAAAGAGAGACATAGCCTGAGTTATTTAGACAAATCTGTTCTTATAAACCAGGGTTGAAAAGCCGCTACGCGGCTTTTCACCCCTGGCCTTTGCGCGGGGATCTTTGAAAGTTGGGTTTTGCATAATTCGAGCGAAGAGCTAGAGCGAACCCTAAAAAATAGCAAAAGCAACCGGCCGCGAGCGCGACAAAAGCCAAAATGAAGCTCCTAGCGCCTCGTATGCAAATTAGTCTATTTCCATATGTTTTTAAAACGTTAAAATAGGGTATAAAACGAAATTTTAGTAAAAATCTGATAAGCGTGCAATAATCTACGCCCTCGACTACCCCTTACGACCTTATTCCTGGACCAAAAAATTTTTTCCCCTTCGAGTTATGACTGGAACCCGGGTTTTTATGCAAAGTGTCTACACACACACAGATACTATTTTTTTTATATATAGTAGGATCTACTTCTAATTTCCAGTCATTCGACCTGAGCGGCTACGAGCTGTACACCTCCTGCTATCCATGCCCAATGTGTATGGGCGCTGCTCTATGGGCTCGTGTTGACGCCATCTACTACGGTGCCACCGCCGAACAGGTGCCCTTTATCACCACTACCACCCAGCCAATGGCATCCGCTTTTGCACGCAATAATTCTTATTGACCTTTCTCTGAGTTGATTACCTAGTTTCTGGAGTTGGCATGTCGTCCTGATAAGTGATAAGTATAACGAGAGCGACAGAACAAAGGAGAGACGGGAATCAAAAATGATGTCACTACAACTTTAGCAATATTTTTTCCAGGCCGCCGAAATCGGCTTCTCCGACGCTGAATTCCACGACTTCCTGAAAAACCCAAAGACTGACTCGAAACGCGCTCTAGAATGGTATGCATTACATGATCTTGCCTTAGCAAAATGTTCTGATATACCGTAACCTACTAATCTTTAGCATCTCGCTGGATGATGTCACGAAACCGTTCCGAATGTGGCACGAGATGGAGCACAAGACGCTTTATTAGCCGTGAAAAACCGGATTGTTTTGATGGGCATAATAACTACTGTAGAATTACTTATATTTGCCAAACAATAAATTCACTTACGCTATCTACATGAAATTGTACCGCACTGATAATCTACGACACATAAAGAACCTTTCTTCATAAAAGGCAGATTATATAGAGTTCATTTGCTTCCATAAATTATCAAAAATGAGAATATTGTATCCACAAAATAATAAACAATATTTCACAAGGGAGAATCTGGAAGAGATAGAAAAAAGTAAAGTTGTTTAGCCGCCCTTCCCCGTGCCCTCAGTTTAGATTTAGCGTATCCCCAAGACCTCCAGATGCCACAAGTGCCAGTCGAAAATCAATGACTTTCAAAATCTGCTTTTATTTATTGGCCTTATTCATGTTATGCACTATATCGAAATCTAAAATAATTCATGAAGCCTGTCGTTCAGGTATTTGCTATAAGGTATGAATTCTATTAATGCGTATAACTGTCGATGATACCTAGGTCAATAATACCCAAGCCACTTTCACCAGTCATGAAGAAGCCTGTGTTCATAATGGTGGCCATTTAGCTTACATACCTGATGCGGCAACTGATTATTTCTTGGCAGCCATGGGTTAGGCGCATTAATCATTGAATTTTATTTGAGAACATCAGACTTGGGGCCTGATGATGAAGCATGGATCGGAAATCATTTCCACAACCTGCGCAACCGGTTTGAATGGACTAACGGAAAGCCTGTCATCTATAAAAATGAAGAAGTTGAGCTGAAACTCGATACCTACAATTACTACGCTGATCGCAAGAAAACGTGGCGAAAATCGGCTGTAGCGGTTTAGTTTTAGTTTTCGGATATAAACTATGGATTTAGTTGACCTCGTCTGGTATCTGGAGATATTATCCACAAACGGAAAAGACGGCTGCAATTTGTGAATATAAACAAGAATTTTACGTTTGTGTAGAATTATCGCATATAGTCATTATAGTCCGAACAAACGGAAAAAATTCGGGAACGTTTTCATGACCTTTTCCTACAGCATCATTTGATTCAGGAAAGCACGCAGAATGACGTTTTGGCGGTAAATTTGTCGTAGAAAAATATGAAATTTAAATACAAGAATTTTATAGGGCATAAAATCGATCCGTGCCCAAGAATTATCAATGAATGTCACCATCGAGCAGGTGTATGAATTATGGGGATTTACCAGCAATGCGGTCCAGGTATTTTTTGCCAAAAGTTTCGACGACAATTATTTAGTTTCTCAATGATTTAAATAGACATTTTAATGAATACCAGCTACGCCTCGAGAATTTTGAGACCGCCTTTACTGAAAATATAACACGTGGCAACGAGGTACCTTGAAGTTTTTAGGCCTTTAGAAATAGCATAGACCATGTGGAACAATGTCCGAGAAATGGAAACACTTTTATCAAACCGAATCGCTCTATGTGGGATAGAAATGGTAGTTTCATAACGCCGAATTGACACATTTTTAGGCTTTTATTGTCCTCGCCACCCTGGTTTTGTTAATTGCGGTGGCAATCTACATAGCTGGTGATTTGCATCCACGGCTCGGCGCATGGTTGTGGAATGAGCCAATCACAAGCCAGCGATCTACCACTCAAATTGCCTATTTCGAGAACAACGCTTGTTCTCGGCTTTCTTTTCTGGAAAATCCGATTTATAACGAGGAGCAGGAAAGCAGAGATGACTTGCATAACTTTTTTTGATAAATGATGATTTAGCCTGTATTTGGTTTTTTTAATAAATATTCTGGTAACGAAGAGCTGGTCGGTGTGCTGGGCTTTATGACAAATCGGGGGAGTGACTTCCTAAAGGGGAAAAGTCTGCAGGTTGAATAGGGGGAGGAATGGCTGAGCAACTGTGGCCACTCAGCCCGATTTACAATAGAGTCCCGCAACAGTCCACCTTTTAGACCGTACCGACACTTCTTTCGAGGTCGTTGGTTGGTGGTTGTTTTTTGTTTTAGAGAAATTTTGAGCTTAATCCCTAGTTTTTGGTTACATAAAAATCCTTTATTTTCTTTATATCCTTTAATGGGTTTTCCATGTTTTAATGCAAAAGTAACGTTTCGAAAACTGGGCCTTGTGGGCGGTTCATAACTTTCATTTATGCGCCAATTCCCTTATAACCAATTTTTTTCCAAAGCCAACTACCAACATGGCAACTTTTCCACGTCAGTCCTATTGACAAGGTACTGTACCCGGAAAAGAAAGGGACGCTGAATCAGAGTGCCGCTTTAGAGCCAACTTTCCACCCGCCGCTTGGCATCGCTCATTCATTCCGCGATAACTGCTGGTCATACTGTAGGTCCAAGTTTTTCCACGTTCTCCCAATTTAATCTTAACTGCGATTTTTTTAGCGACATGCAAAACTTTCATTACTTTGACGTCTAAGGAAATTATAAAATTTTTGGCAGCTTTATATGCAACCTTACGTGTCGCGCTTTTACTGTAGGCCGGCAGTATATTTTTTGGTGGCGAGCTTTCACTGGAACTTTCACACCGATTCAGGGCGCGAAAGCTAGGGCAAGTAGGCCAAGTCCTCCTAGAGAACGCGGGCCAGCCCTGTTCACCACCGCCCCCGGGTTTTCCTTTTAGGTGTCCTGGAGTTGGACATTTGAAATTCGGTTTTGAAGCCGTTTTAGGATTTGCAGCTTTTTTAAAAGCTCAACTGTTATCAGAATTTTTAAATGCTGCTACTTAAAAATTTGCTTTCTGGAAAACTTTAAAATGTATCCCCAACTGAATAACTCTTCATCTAAAACAGCAGTGCCACCACTTGGACCGCAAATAGCTTGAATTAGCATCCTGTTTGTCCGGATTTTCTCTGAACCCTCAAGTGGCCCTATTATTTCCCCCGGCCGCAGACCGCCCGCCTAATAGCCATCAGCGCATCACAATATAACAGCCCCGATTTCCGGAATCTGTTCATTCAGCGAATTGATGAGAATTTTGGTGGCTGTACGCCTCAAATTGTATTATCTTTTTTAATCATCTTATCCTTTATATTTTACTTTAGATGCTAGAGGGATCAGTATTTGAAGGAGAAGATCTGAAACATTTTTCATCACTCTTACAACCTCGTGGAGAATTTTTAAATCCACTCGTGATCGAAACGGACTCAAGCACGCCAGGTTGGGTTTTAATTTGCATAAAAGCTGTTGGGTTCAGAACTTGAGGATGATCTAAAAGAAGAAAAGGATTTGAAGCGACCCGATTTGAAAGGTAGGTTTAAAATTTATGTGATCTCTAGTTTTGCTTATAGGAACTTTCCGGTGTAAGCTGTGCTCAAAGGTGTTTTGCCATTCGTCGTCGCTGTCGAGACATCGGATGCAAATTCACTTCAAGTATTACAAATGTACTTTGTGTAGACGGGAGATACATAGTGAGTTTTAATGCTATTTTAAAAGATCGCCCTCGATTAGCCGTCAAAATTTGGCTCGAAGGTGAGTTGGAAGATTACCTTGGAAGATCGTGCATACACTATAAAACGTACATATAAAATCCCGTCGTACTTTGACCCCCAACACGGTTCGTAATATTTTTGGCACATGCCTCCAAACCGCATCATTTCCATTCCCCCCTCCTGACCGGTCCCAAAAATATGATACGAGCATAATTCCAAGCCCCTGAAACGGGTCGGATTGACATACTTTCCGCAAAAAATACATGTACGACCGGGCCTTTCACCTCTGAATTTTTTCCACCGCCCAACCTGAAAACTTGTTACCCCCCGATTAACCGGGGAGCGAATGGGTGGAGTGACCCGTTTGTAAATTCCGAGGGGTAAACACTTTGTTTTCATGCCTGCGGGTTCTAACGGGTCATTGTAACGTCAAAAAAAAAATACGGTACACCAAGGATAACGGGAATAAAATGGATAAAATACGAGCTAGCAATAGATGTTAGGAAAAATATGTTTAAATGTGGGTTTTCCAAGCTGTAAAAAAGCTCTTGGTATATTTATCGATGCGCTTTAGGCGGGCATTTAAAAAAAATTTAGTGCTACCGAATCCATTCAAAAATCTAGCCAAGAACCAGATTTTCTATTATTTTTGTTATCCTAGCTGCTACGCATAACTTCCGACTAACTTGACTGCATACGAAAAATAAATTTTAAATCACAGTCTTGCAGGCTGAAACTACTTTTTTTGCATATTTTTGCATTTGGAAAAATATATACCCAAAAATCGGATTTTGCCCCCTTTATTTTTTGAGGCTCTATGGAAGTATTCAAGAAGTTCCACAAATTTTTAATGTTAGAAAGTTTCACTACCTCCCCCGTTACCCAATTTTTACCAGAAATACCCCCTCCTCCCCGCAAGCTTTTGCTATCGAATCGGGAAGTGCCTTCAGGTGTCATTTTGGAGGAAGAAGGCGCCCAAGAAGGAGGTGCAACGAGGAAAAACGCCTGATTCAGCACGGGGGGTGGCCATAAATGTCATTCGCGCGGGTGTCGCATATCGTATCGTCGAGTGGAGGAAGGAGCCTCGGGGCTTGAGTCATACTGTAGCCAAATCTGGCGCCGGTCCCGAAATTCGTTTGATGGCTTGGAGGGGAGGGGCGGAAAGCGGCGGAAAGCCAGGCACCATCTAGCACCTATTATGACTCTATCAAAACCTATTCGGGGTGTTAGTGCAATTTTGGCGGGTAGAAAATATGAATAAGCTGTAAGGTATGCATGATACAATGCCATTTAATTTTTAATACTAAAAAGGGAACTGTGATGAAAAAGCTAAAATAGCAAATTGTTGCTTTTTTGACATTTGAAGTCATTAAGCTATTTGTAATTACGGTACCTCGATGCCGTCGTAAAATAATAATTCCTTTAGTGCTAATGTATGGTGATATTTAATTTTACGTAGTGATACTTTCAATAAATATTTTTAAAAAGATACTTTTCGAGAGCGCAAGCATCACAGCGAGTCATACTTACCGTTCACTCACGCCGAACGCCGAACCGGTTGTCCTCCCGCTTTGTGCTTTCCCAGCATACCGTAGTTAAGGCTGAAACTATGCCAAATGTTCCTTGAATTCACCTATTGGTTTCAACAATTAGTTTTCCAATTCTTGGCAACATTTTCGCAAGCCAACCCGGAATTACAAATGTTAGACAAAAGCCTGTGAACGCTCTAATTAGCCCTTCTTTCTTTTCATGACTTGCTAATTTTCTGGATACTTGGCGCGGTACTTTCTCCTGATCTAACACCCGGAAAGGGTCACACACTATGTAAAAAAGGCTGGGCGGACAGGTTCGCTTTTTCGGAGGGAGGGTGAAAAAGGGAGGAAGGGGCGGAGGGTGGGCGACCCCCTGGCCATCCACACCGCTGCTGACCATTCACAATCAAATATCCCCCCAGGCCCCTTATTTGTGTTCTGAGTATTTATCGAAACACATGTTTACATTAGGCTTTAGGTTTCATACATACCTTTCTGTTTAAGAATTGCTAGATGCTAATCCCTAGGGTAACCGCGGGGTAGTTTATGATTTTTATTTGGTACCAGCGCCCAAAACCCGCTTCGCGGGCCTTGGGCGCTGGATTGCGGCCTCTGCATGAGAAATTTGGCTTCCCGATAGCTCGGGTCCTGCGGACCCCCCACCAACCACACGCGCGTGTGCAACTGGCAAGAATGAGGAAATTTGTATTTTTTCACATTATGTAAATTAGCCCTCAGGGACCCAAAAATGAATAAAACCGGGTTTAACTTTGTAAACTTGTATTTTATCAAAATTCTGAGAACGCCATCGGAAACAGAAAGGTCGATTCCCCCAAGTGACGCAGAATTGAGGCATTTTGGACACGGGAAGGCCCTCAAATCCGGCCTCGAAACTGACATCCTCGCACACAAAGATACACGCCAAAATTAAATAACGTAGGACTTTTTGTCATATATCTCTTTTTCTACTACTGTTTTATATCACCTTCACAAATATATTTTTGAGACTCGATCGGCTGACACTAAGAAAACCGCATAAATATGTTGAATATATCGAAAATAATTTTTTCTAAAACAAGCCCGTAGTTGTCTGCTACGTTTAAGCTTTGTTTTTTGCATAAGTATTTTATACTACAGCATTTTATTCGTTTTATGTCTTTATTTATATAGACACTAAAAATAGAGTTGGCGGAACATCGTAAAAATGGCTAAAAACGGGGCTGTCTTCCTTTCCGGGGAAAGGGCAAAAGGAGCCCTTTTGCAGGTTACGGTAGCCAACGAAATAATGTGTATTTTGCAAGCAATTTATGCCGACGTTTAAACGTCAGTGCTCTTATATCTCTGCTTGGAACATACTGATCTTTCTCAATTCCCAGCGTCCACCAATTCTTTAATCTCTAATCAATTATAAATATCCATACTACTAAAGCGCACACGCTTTCTGATCGCTCAATGTTTTCTCACCTTTTCCTCGGGTAAAAATTGTACCGTATCAGGAACCAGAAAAGTGCCCTTTTGTTCCTAGCCCCCAAAAAAGCCCAACGAAATCCCAGATGCCAATTATCAAACAACCATGCGGTTATCCATTGTCATTCCAGAAGTCGGTGGGGTCTGATTTTTTGTGCGTCGGTTGGTCTCGAGAGTCAACACTTTTGGAAAAGCCAGACTCATTCAAGGGTTCTGGCTGTTTTGCTTGATCTGCCGGTCCTCGGGCTGCCGGCCATTGGTCAACCGGCGCAACACGCGTGCGAGCTTTTCAATTAAAGGTTGAAGCCTTGTGGGGGGGTCTACGGGAGTGTGTTGGGTACACAACGAGTCGCAACTTGAAGGGTCAACACGGCCACTTCCGGCTCGAGCAAGTGGGCTCGCGCCAAAAAAAAGGGGTGGCCGGCGATATTTGATGGGTAATGTGAGGAGAGGGATGAGGGTTTGTTAGTGAGGATGATGTGCTAATGCTCCAGAAAACGTCTTTTTAGGAGGATTTGGGAGCTTGCCAATGCGACATACAACTGTTTTATTTGTTTAAATTAGCAAAATCAGTTTTTTCTATTGCAGCTTTTAGTCAGTTCCTAGTTTCTTCATCACCTTAATCCAAAGATTTGTCGTTGAACTTTTGCATTTTATCGCCTTACCTTCCACATACTTTGTATCGTTTAATCTCCCTCTACCGTTCGCCACTTCCGCAAAACATCCCCGATCCCCGCGACTGAAAAGTTGCTATCTTGCTTTCCCATGGGTGTCCTTCTCGCTTTCCCCTCCCTCCTTCCTCTTAAATCCACGAAACGGATCGTACCGAAATGGTGACCCGACCTCACCCCCTCCCCCCGGGCCCCGTCGCGTTCCAAATTTTAGCAATTAGCTTTCCCTTTCCCGGCTCGCATACCAGCGCGCTTTCGCTTCGTTTCCATTATTCTTGTTTTAAGTGAAATGTTGCTTTTTTATGTTTATCCAGTTATCCTCACGCTCTGAAATTATTACCCATTTCATTTTCTATTTTCTTGCTTTCCAGGAGATGCTGTTATCATTGTGAAGACAATATGGGAGATACTGTAACCCGTTTGCCGGAACCGGCAGCCTTCGCTTTGCCCCTCGGCCCTAAAATCCATTGCCCAGAACCAATGGCAGCATCTCCTTGTGGATCACGATCAGATGATTCATTGACGGGAAGGAGAAAGAAGAAACCGTACAAGGAATTGACGCTTGAAGAGAAAGTCCAGTTGATCAGGATGGCTGAGGAGAATGCGGGGATGAGCCAAGCCGCGATTGCTGAGCGCTATTCAATTGCTAAATCGAATGTGTGCAGGATTTTGCAGCGGAAACGGGAATATATTAAAGCGCTAGAGAGTGCTGGGTACGCCGGGTCGAGAAAGCGGAAGTTGAAATCAGTTGATGCACATCATCTGGTAGAACAGAAGGAAAATGAAAGTGAGTGCGGCTGAGTGTTGTTTAGGTTTCCTTTATTCCTTGTTTCCATAACTCTACGAATTGGCTTTCACACATCGCGTTTCAAATACAAAAAATAGCTCCCCCCTTGAAATGGGATTGTGAGACCAGTGAGGGAGGAAAGGGCGAAAATGTGTGTTTTCGCTGATCAAATACTGGCACGCAAACTGGTACTCGTAGCCACCGGCCCTTTCCCTTTCTCTTTTCTTTCCCCTTGGGGCCCATTTCCCATCCATTCACACAATGAAACCATCCAATCAAAATCAGGGAAATTTGGGAAAAATTTAATGGTGTTTGTGGAACAGAAAAATGCGAAAATCTTTATTCAAGGCCTAGAACCTTCAATGAAAACCGAATCGCTTAACTTTGGTTTTAATTTATGCTAAGGCCTATCGTATGCCCGGAAGCGTATTTATTTCTTGCGAAAAACATTAAATTTGCATACTTCATTAAAAGGCGATCAGATCAGACAAAAAAGCGATGTTAATGCAACCAGGAGAATTTTGAAGAAGTTTGCTGTTAATTTATAAGGCAGTTATAACAGGCGTCATAAAAAGCATTAGTCAAGTATGATACAATAAGCCTACTCTAGTTACCGCCTATACTATATTTCTCATTGCAGGCTCCGATTCTCTACGCACGCATATGTATTCAAAGCATGGCATCTCCCGGATGTTCATCTGCAGATGCTGCAACTGGGCATTCCCCGACAAACGAGCTCTCCATTTCCATATACAGGTCGGTGTGTGTGGGCAGAAACTTTTGGTGGATCGTAAATTTTATGGTGAAGCTGCAATGTGGCTTCGGCAGCGGGTGGTAGACAGGGTCAGTCTGGGCGGACATTTAAACTCGTTGGGTTACCGTATCCGGCGCGTAGAACCAAGACTAGGCATTGTCATCCAAACCCTTTATATATGGTTGGAGTTTTTGGTCCGATTTAGTCATTGCGGCTTCCTAGCGATGATATCTACTTTCTTTTTGTTAAGACAGTATATACCCCCTAAAAACCGAATCTTCCAAGCTCCTGATCCCCATCTGAAATTTCCAAGTACATTAATCCCTCTGATTTCGGTCTTGTTTACCACCTTCCCCCATATTCCAAAGTAATCTTCCCATCATCACTCCCTACGGGACCCATTACGAGCCGGGCCGCTCCCTTTCGAACCCCCCGCGTAGTCATGGCATACAGTTTTGGCATACATATTAGGTTGGTCGGAAAGTAACTAGAATTTTTTTCGGCAATTTTTCTTTAATTATCTAGAGCGTCGAGAGACTAGCTGTAACCAACACCAGAAAGCCCTATGTGTCTGCTATTGACCCTAAAAATATCTGGAGGATCCCAGCTCTGTACTTGTATTTCTAACGATCTTCCTTGGGGCACCCAAAAACCCAACGCGCCGAAATCCGCGAGCCCCCAAACTTTTCGGCCGCAGAAATATTCAAAAAACGCCACTGCGCGAGAGGTGTTAAACACGATGCAGTGCCAAGGGAAGCTCTTTCGAACCGCCGTGCTGGATTCCGCATCATAGTTTAATTTCAGCGAATTTCCTAGTTTCTTTGAAACAACAACTGATGACTGAGTGTTTCGGACTCGAAGCTTCGCATAATGATGCTGGTAAATGATGCCTAAATAATCTGCCGATGTAGGCTATGGATTCGAAGAAGCACAGTAGTGGCAACATCATGCAACCGTCTAAACCCCGCATTGGCTGAGGGTTTTTCAAAAATGTGAAAATTATTATAGGACTTAATGACCGAACTTGAGACCCGAAGGTTTCCTTGAACTTCCATTCTTTCTTTTTTCTGCACCAGCCTAGAATTCTTTATGTATTATGGTATGATAGCCTCTTGCCAGTGGGTACTGCCGGCAAAATATTATAACTCAAAACCTTAAGTGACGGGTCGAAAAATCATAACAGCGAACTGGGCCTAAAATCGTGATATCTTCCTCCTTTTTCCTAGATGTAAACCTTTTCCTCGGAGACCAGTTGTGTGTACTATGCGGGGGCATCTAGGCCTTACTCGGTCGCAACGGCTTAAACAATTACCCACGCTATTTGAATAAAACGGTCGAAGAAAGGAATACGGATTTTGGCGCCTCTAAACCCATATCGACATCTTTTTGGATAAACCTAGGAAAATTTAAAGAGGCCGAAGGCCGAATTCACGTGATGCGCGTTCTTTGTTCTCTAGCTCAGCACGCTTAAGGATTTCGATGCTCATATTTTAACCGAAAATACTTGAACATATGACCTCCCACTCAGCAAAATATCGAGGCGAAACAATGCTTCTTTCCTTAAAATTTTCTGCCCCGAAAAATTCTAGTAACCTAATACATACATACATAGTACCAACCTAATACATACATACATAGGCATACATAGGCACACAGTTTTGGCGCACAGAGGAGAGTATTCGTACCAGCCGCTGAAAAGCTGCCGGGTTATAAGTAGGGATGAAAGAAGGGCAGAGGCACTTCAGGCAAATTTCTTCATAAATCCCACTCTAATCTGGGCGGCCTCTCTGCGGCAGAGGGCCCAGCCCTGGGCCACGAGTCTCAATTAGCCCGATAAGAGTCCAGGAATTCCATTGCACCTGTCTTTCCACTCACCTGGCTCCAGCCAGTCCGTTTCCAGCCCCCCACATCAATCTCTTCATCATAAAATATAGCGCTCCTTCTAATTTCATTAGCTAAAATGTAACGCCGTTAATAATCACCACCTCTGTGTCCTTGCCCCATACCACACCCAGTAACTCCGTTCCGTAGGCTCGTCTCCTGGCAACTCGCCCTTTATTCTGAGCGGCTGGGATTAAACCGGGAACACCTATGCGCCCCTCCTCTCTTTTCTCCCCCGGACTACCCCAAAACCCTCGCCTGCATACCGTTTTTTGCGGTAAAACGATTGTACCGGATAACCCGTGAATTAATCCTGGGGCCGGGACATTCTGCCCTGGCACCGCTCAAAATGGCGGTCTTAATGGGGTCTCCATTTGGCTGCTGGGATTCGATTTTTAGGTTTATGATTATTTACAAAAACTATTTTTATAGGCTTTCCAAAACCAGTACCGATTAGAGTTGTTATAACTCAAACAACAAACAACAAATTATTCAAACAACTCAAACAAGTTTGCTTTGTTTGAGCTCGAAAAGTTTCAAACAAAACAACCTTGTTTGACTTGAGTTCCAGGGGATCAAATCAAACAAGATTGTTTGACTTGTTTGAACTTGTTTGAGCGCCCTGAACTGTTAGATTTTTGGGGATTTTTTGCTGGACCGGAAGTGGATTCAAATATTCAAAAACAAATTTTACCGGAAAAAATTTATGCTAATTGCGAAAATACTAAAAAAACACGTTTTAAATCCAAAATTAGCATAGATTTCAAGCAAGGTCAAACAAAACTCAAACTGCTCAAATAGTTCAAACAATCTTATTTTGTTTGAGCGATCAACGGTCATCTCAAACAAAACATGTTTGATTTGAATATCCAAAATCCCTATCAAACATCATTGTTCAAACAAGCTTGTTTGAGGCCTTGTTTTGTTTGAGTTATAACAACTCTATTACCGATTCTCAGAAAATTAGTCTTTTTATCTCGATGACATACGTGCAATTCCAAAAACCACCTCTTATCCATTCCAGGAAACACCCGTTCCACAGAACCCCGTTGCCTCAAATTAGTTTCGTTATTCCCTAAATCCCGCCCTTCTAGGTGAAAGAAGAAAGCGAAGCTCGTATCGAGGCAGCATCCCTACTCGGCTCCACTTCCATAATGGCCAACCTACCGTCTAGCAACAGCACCAAGCAGGAAATTCCTGGACTTGCCGCTACGGAGCGTATCCATCGGGAGTTGATGCAGCAGCATCAACTCTTTCAACAGCATCTGGTACATCAGCATCAGAATGTTATTCCGCAACCGACGCCGATCCATGGGATACCATCTATTCCGCCGGCTCCGACGATGCCGTCAGCTTTTAGCATAGATCGTAAGTCGACTCGAGTAATCTCCATACTTATTTCTTTATTTTACCTTTTATAGAACGGCGTGTTTATCCTTTTATCTCATTGAACTACCCGAATAATCGATAATTTTTAGCCAAATCTGCCTTCTCACCACTTATCCGACGCCCAGCTACTAGCAACAACAATTCACCAAATTTCGCGACCCTTGATCAACCAGGTTTTTTCAAAAGCCATAACTCAATCCCCAAAATTTAGCAATGCCCTTGCCAGTCCCATCTGCAACCCAAACGCCAATTACCACAGCCACAGCCACCAGCCAACACTCATTCCCCCAACCATGCTCCCAGGCCGAAGCATTCCAACAGTACGTTAATTTAGATGCCTTGTCTTAACTTTTTTTCAATATTTAGAGCTCTTCTACAACACATGATGAACACTAAACTCCAGGGTATCCCTTTCCCCACAAATCCCCTTATCACTGCCGGGTTGTACCAAATGGCCACCGGTAAGTGTTAAAAGTATCGACATGTAAAATCCTTTTTGAAGCTCAACTCCCCCCAGAACAACGCGGTCAAATATCGTTTCCAACCGTGTTACAAGCCGTCCAGATGGAACAGGAAATGGCAAGGATTTCTGTGAGGGGTTATGACTGCTCTTTAGAGTTCTGCTGTTTCGGCCACTGAAAGCGAGGCGTCGCTTCACACACCAAAAAGGTATGGAGTTGCATGCGTAGTCTAATTTGACGTTTTTAGTTCTCATGCCCGGACGACTAGCGACGATACCGAGCCACCACGTCTGGTAGAGGATTTAAAGATAAACCGAAAAATAACAGAAATTGCTGTCTGTCTGTTCACTTGAGCGATAAAGAGAGAGAGAGAGAGAGTGCTTGCAAGAAAGATAGATAGAGAGAGAGAGAGAGAGAGAGAGAGAGAGAGAGAAAGTGAGGGTACACAGATATACCGACAAAAATCAGGAATTTAACGTCAATAAAAAAATATTTATGCTTTAGAAAATGCAAACCCTGCGCAATCCAATGTACCCTGATGTAGCACCACATATCTCTCCTTCCGGTCAGCCAACCGTTTTACCCAAGAAATTTCGAATTTAGATAGCCACACCTCAGGCTCAGGCTCACCCACTGGCCCCAACTGCCAAACCCCTCGAGAATGCTTTGAGTGCCAACAGGCTCGCGCTCAAATCGCCACCCTCCAGAAGCGCTACGAAGAACTGGAGCAGAACAAAGGACGAGTTCATGTAAATTAAATATTATAGACCTTTCACTATCCTCTCATCACAGGCCGAGCTCCTCCGTCTTCGCCAGGACACCCAAAACCTTCCCGCGGTCTTTGGGGCGGTCGACGCCGAGAATCGTCGGATGAAGGAGATCCTCCGCGAAATTAAACAACGGGTGGGTTCTCATCTCAAAAAACGCAACTTTCATTCCGTTTCCAGATCGATGATTTCCAGTCGAGTCCGAAGTCCGGCGATGAAGGCCATCTTTTTGCCACGGCTCTTCGGGGCTGCATCTACTAATTTTTTGGCAGTTCCTCTCTTGATCTGTTGACTTGTATTAAAACCATTACTTTACATTCCATTAAATTTTTGCTATCAAATGTAAGTTATTTTTTGCCAACTGGGTGTCTTTCTCTGTAATTGCAACGTTTACGCCTCCCCACATACTTTCTAAGTCATCGGGCGCTCTATTTCGAGCTGCGCATTTTCATCCGGGAGTATCCATGTTGTTGCGATGTTAATTAATTCCCCCTACCCCAAGATGCGACGGTTACCGGATGTGTGGCTGACTATTTAGCGTGTTTTTATCACAAATTGTTTAGTTCAAATGTGCAGATAGATTTTGTATTGACGGATTAATGATTATTGAGTTATAACAAACTCAGCCACCCGTTTTTGTTGATATTAATAGGATGGCTGGCTTGGAATTGGATGTATGAATTTTGATTTGATAAAGTTTTCTTATCACAGAGCTCATACTGAATTTTTCGAGCAGAAATTGGCGCTACAATTTGGTTATTTGCCATCTAAGAGAATTGGCCCACCATCAGGCAAGCCCGGAAATCATATGCATCAGAAGTGTTGGCCTTTTTATTTTGATATTCATCTTCACCAGATTTGCTAATGAGTTGACGAAAATTAGCATTTTTTTATATACAGTGTGCCCCAAAAAGATACACCCCCTCTAGCGAGCCGCGGATGTTTACGATCTTGGCAAACTAGGTATCTCTCGCAAGCTTACGAAAAGGCGAGGAAAAAAATGCGCCTTTTCGTTTTTCAGTTTTGCTGTTTAAGTGCCGGATTTTAGGACTAAAAGCCATGTTAATTTCGGATTTCAAGCTATCTGGATGACCCCGAGCGCAAGCTTTTTAATAAATTGCTCGATATCGGGCGAGGGCAAAAAAAATTTTGTAACACGCGACGCACTTTTTTCTCGCCACTTGGAGCGCCTTCCATGGGTGTAAAAATATCCTGATCCCAACTTTCTCCGGAGCGCTAGACGGCGTCGAGCTCGAGCTCGATTGAACGTCTCAACCTGCCTAGCCAAACATCATCTACATGATTTTTTTTTAAAATTTCGAAAAAACGATGACGGACCATTCGACTCCCCCGAATTCTAATGGATCCTCTCACCTAATAGCCATAATAACTACGAAAACGACCCTCGTATGGCTCCTCCTTGATGGACAAAAGAAAAGAAGACCCTTCCACCACATCCCCCCCCCCCCCAGAAGGACCCAATTCGACGAGCGGAGCTGTAGATATGGGCTGATTGCCCGGGATGGGGCCATCCGAGAGCCCTCGATGTCCTCCGATTGGAGCACAAGGGAAAGGCTTTGAGGAGGAGCCGGCCTTTTGCTTCTGGACAACACCATCAACACGTCAGTAGGGTTTTCAGTGGAATTCACCCCAACCCAACCCACGCTTCAGGCTGAATATAGCCATTGGTTGGGATTAAAATAGAAGCGGGATTGTGAATGGGGGAATTCGTCTGGAGGGCAGTGATGTAGCGTCCAGACTTGAAGATAGGAGATACCTTCAAGGAAAAATAAGAGTACTTAACCAGGTATATTTTAGATCGGGTTCGCGGCCGTTATTCCACCCTTTTTATAGTATGTCGAATATAGTAGAACCTTTTCTATTTTTATATAATTTTTAACACGCAAGATGCTATGCTACGCATTTAACTAATGTTAAGGACGTAATTATAACGACATAATTACTAACCTAACCTTAGCTGACGATTAATCATATATAAAAATTCCTGAGGACTATTGAACCAACTTTTTCAGCTACGTTATTGTTGATTTTTGCCGTTAACTACCGCCACTACCGCCCACACTCGGCACCCGTCGAATTCCAGCTACGTCCATAGGTGTCTGATTTCCAAAAATTGCCTTTTTTAGCAGACTGCCACTGCGACAGTTGATTGTTTTAGGTCCAGACGACGCACCTAATTTTAATTGGTTTATCGATCGAAATAGACGAGTAGTGCAGGCAAAAAATGGTTGCTGTAATTTGTTCTGATTCGGATTTGTTCGTGTTTATCTACCTAAAGGCATTTACCCTCGTCACTTTCGAAACCCCGAAATAACCAATTCCAGCTAAAGCAGACGTTGTAGGGGATATCCTCTACGCTTTCCTGTCCTAGCATCAGCTATTATCCTCGTTCTCCTCCTCCTCGTCTCGGGGTGGGGCCAGGGGCGGTTCCAGAGCACCGGTCCATTGAGGTGGCCCACATCCCCCCGGGTCCTCGGCCTCATTTTTCGCGCAGCCACCCCCACAGGTTCGTCTTCCGCCTCACTAAAAAAAACAGGTTTGTCGTGTTTGACAAGATTGACTTCAGGCGTGTTAGGGTTGAATTTTTAGGACGATCTGCTACCTAAGTCTTCGTTGCTTCGTGGTTCTTGTAAGCTTAGCCTACTGATATTTTAAGCTCTATAGCCTTTCGTTAAAAGCTTATAGTTCTCAATAAAATAGTGAGCAACCGTTTTTGTGTAACCGTTTGGCTATTAAACTCTATTTTTTCGCAGTGCCGAATACCTTATTATACTGTGCTGCCGTATGACGCAGCTATCGTGATACGGTAGCAGGTAAAACCTATGCATAAATTCAAATCTCGATAGAAAACTTATTTTTCAGAAATGCTCTCCTGGCTTCTGTTGGCCCTGTTCTTGGCCGGTCCGTTCGTTGCCGCCATCGGCGAGCAGAACCAAGAGGTACCAGCCATTCCTAACCCCATTACAGATGCGCCCCGATCACCCTTTATCTGATTTCCCCCTAGCCCAGAACGAGCCACACTAGCTCCTGAAGGTCTTCTTATTTTGAAACGGATCTGGGATTTGTGGTTTTGGGGGGATTCGAGATTTTGGCTGTTGTTGTAATACCTTAGAAAATTCAGTTTAACCAAACCTTTCAAAATGGGATCTAGAGCCTGTCAAGCTGAAAAAAAAGACCAAACTATCATAAAAAACGGACATCCTCTTGGTCTTTGTCTAAAAACATTTAAGATTCAAGACACCGTGGAAACTCCTCAGACAGTGGGGGAAGCCCCACGCAAAAATGTCCGCATCTTAAATTAGACCTCAACGAACCGGGGTGATGACCATCGGAAAAATCTTAAAATGTTCTTTCTATTATAAGATAACGTCATTTCAATTGCTAATACCGTTCTTTTCTAGGAACTAGCTCTATGAAGATGGGCCACTGAAACCTACTATTCTTGGGTGTTCCTCGCTTTTCAAAGCCCCAGCAACAACTCCCATTGTTTCAAAGTCACCCCATAAAACAAAAGACAACCCACACATTTTGAAAGGTTATGGAGAGGCCACTGAGAATGACTCTCGGCTAGCCACAGACTTCCTCCTTATTCTTGATTTCACAAAAACAATAGGAGGCCAGGGGCTGAAACCGGTCGACATTCCACCATTCCTCTTGTCTTGCTTCCTGTTTGGCAGCATGCACCCAATTTAAGGGCAAACCAATGAATGGGGTGGCGAATGAGGGATGGGCCGGCAAAACGAAAGCCCTGGGTTCTGGGATGTAGAGACCGATATTTCACCGGCGATTTGCTCGGAACGGGGCTCGAAGAGATGGCAATTGGAGGGCGGGGATTTCGCTCTTCGCTTTCATACCTTGTTATGGAAATGCTCCTCAGAAATTGGGGAGAGCGGTTAGCGGCGATGGGCCTGGCGGCATATTAGGCTTTGAAATCGGGATAGAGCTGACCGTATTCTACTGTATAGGAAGAAAACAGTGTTGCCAGGTTGTCCCAGTCCTAGAAAATTAACGGGAAGGTTTGCAGGTAAGTCGGTGACGTCATTAGGTGCGTAATGGGAATGAGAGCGATGAATGCACCTCCATTCTTTTGAAAAAAAATCAAATCAATCGTTATTGAATTTAATATTTTGACAAATCTCGATCACCCTCGAACAATTAGGATGTTAGATTAGAAGCAAAAAATTTAAAAACGGCTACCGTCCGCGGAAGTGGAACAAGATTATATAAAATAATAAAAAGCGCGCGTTTCGTATTTAGTACATACATTTCTTTTATTGGGGAAGAAATGTCCCAAACTTCGGACTCTCATCGGTCCAAGATATGGCCGAAAATCCACAAGTTGTTTTTCATTTAACAGGTGATCCCATACTTTAGTAATCCGTAGCTCCTTCCTTACTTTATAACCCCCTTAATAACCCGTCCGATACCTTCTTCCTTCCCTCAAACCTTTTGAGTCACACCACATCCCCATCATCGAAACGCTACGCAGTCCCGCGATCGGGTTGCAAAAACACAACCCCCCCCCCTTGGTGACTCTCCGACCTGACTTCACTTACTCTAATGAACCGACCCTTATGAATAACTCTGCCATAGATTTCGAGCATATTGGCGTAAAAAATCTGGTGACTTTTAAAATCGTCCAAGATCTGAAGATTCAGAAAATCCAGAACTCAAAAGTTTTTCAGACCCAGCCAGCCTACCAATGGGAGGACTTTGCGGGCCCGATCAAGCGGTCTGGTGGTTTCATGTTGGAAGACCCGTACCCGCAGATGGCCAAGAGAAAGCAGTACGTTTCGATACCTTAGCGCTAATTTTCTTTCTTATAGATTCTATGCATGGGCTGGCAAGCGCTCCGGACCTAACACGTGGCAGGTAAGCAATTTACCTCAACCTAAAGAGCGTTACATACTTACTATTTTTACTTAAATTTTTAGGTCCCAACTTTCGAAAAGCGCCGCTTCTACGCATGGGCTGGCAGAAAGTAAACGACGGCTGCAATTTGCATACATCACCGCCACCGACCTAATATTCTGTGATGCAGCTCCTACTGTACCCGCCTCTTCATAGAGCCCCCATCCCCATAAAAAGCCACGAATTTTCATAAATTGTCATCTGTTGGTTTGACACGCGTATTTTCAAAAGACGCATAACCACAAGGAAACCTGCATTGTTAATTATTTTTTCCGGGGAGTGGTTGACGAGAGTGGCGGAGACTGGAAGTTTTTGGAGATTTTTTTGTGGCATATGTGACGAGTCTGCCAGGATTTTTTGGAGGATGCTTACTGGGGAAATAAATTTGCTGGTGGTAATGTTTTGTGGAAGGTCCATTTTTCGGATGAATGCCGACTGGAAAGTGACTCGACTTGGGGAGCGGAGGGCAATTTGTGAAGATTTGTGGGGGGAGAATTCGGGGCGGAGGACCCCATGGGGCCTCTCGGGAAATCGGGGGGAGAAGGCGCAGCTATCGAAGGAAATTCAGAAAGGAAAGCTGTGGAAGCAGTGGGGCTGTCGACGCTTTCCATGGATATTCCCGTTACCACAATAACATCATCCTTTTGAGAGCTTTGGACATCCTTAGATATTCAGACGGAAGTCTTATAGGTTCTTTTTTAGGTAGACTTCTTAAAGTTGGTCTTTCACTTCAAGAATTCCGCTTCCATACTCTGTCACCTCGAAAGACTCATACTGGCCGCCTAGAATTTTGACACGCTCGAGCGGGCACACCGAAACACTGCTCCCCTTCCCTCCCTCAACACCTTCCCCCTTCCCCGACAACCTACTGAATAACCACAATGGAGCCCAGTTCACCGTCGACCAGTAAGGTGAGACTTTATCAGCCACTTCAACATAAAAATTAGGTATTTACAAACCGAAAACGAGATGTATCGGCGGATTCCAGAGAAGCCGAGTTGTACAAAAAGTAATTTTTTTAGCTGAAGACCTTTTTAATTTTTAGGTATGATAACATCAACACGAATCTGTCCCGGCTACTAAAAGAAATTGACGAACTTGATGAGCAAATAGAAGTCATTGAAAAATGCAAGTTTTAGATTTTATTTTCCTCTCAACATGGCATTCGTAGGTGCAACTGAACGGACGGCACGCAACAAAGGCAACAATGAACTAAAGGAATTTATTTCTAAATAAATTATTGGGCATGTATTTAAATGTGCATATTGGACCTATATAGTGCGACTTTCTTGGATAAAATATTGAGGATATGAAAACTACGTTTTTAATTAGCTTTACAATTTCTCAGGGGACGATGTGGCGATTCGCTTAAAGCGCCTGCCGTTCATAGCATATAATCGTCGAATGGTAAATTATAGCTAATTAAATGATA
Organism: Mesorhabditis sp. LJ9110; assembly: GCA_038088335.1. Taxonomy (NCBI): domain Eukaryota; kingdom Metazoa; phylum Nematoda; class Chromadorea; order Rhabditida; family Rhabditidae; genus Mesorhabditis; species Mesorhabditis sp. LJ9110. The sequence continues at coordinate 24,071 of JBBGBA010000340.1, forward strand.
TTCATACTGTCATGTTTCTAGTTTTATTCAAAATGGTCGGTGATTGTTTATGCATTTTTTTAATGAAATGTTCATAATGTTGTTTCTGGTATTGCCCTTTACTTTCTTTACTGTTCCTACATTTATTTCAAGGCTTTATGAATGCACATAACTCTATATCTATGCCTATGTCTATGTCTTCCGGTGTCATATTCCAAAAAAACTTTTATGTGTATTTTTAACCCTGGTTCGAAAATTACAAATCCTTGTAATTTTTACAAGGATTAAAGGAATTGTCAGGAAAGAAATTTAAAGGATTGTTTCGAAGTGTTTATCGACATAATTAATGTTTTTAAAGACCAACCGCTTTTCCCAAGGTCAACCCTAACGATCGAATACAAAAGTTTTAAGCTTAATAGGTTTAGCTGGCGAAAGATTTATCCCACCGCTACCCTAATCGCCAATATTTTATCAAATATCATTATCGATCCCCGATAATCTTTTAGTTAAATTCTGGTATCCTGGTTTTGAAAGCTTCTATATTTCCAATAAGTTTTTCTTCTTTTCTCCCTGCTGACCCGGCCATTACCCCATTGAAATGCGCGCCCGCTGACTTCAAACTACACGCGCCAAGGCCCAATCGCTTCGGGACCCGAGGTGTCTGTAGCCGACTGGGCATTTTCATTTATCCCTCTGCCCTACCGCATTCTTTTTCTTTTCCGCGCAGAAAAACTTTGCGTAACCATCCTCAGACGTTTAAACGTTGCTTTAATATTAATCTAAAATATAAGCCTGTTTAGTTGGGGCGATTCTATAACCCAAGGCTGCGCGTTGGGCTTTTCAATTTATGCTAATGAGCAAAATGACTAAAGGTTTCCTGGGCCTCCATATTTTCTTCTAAAATTTCTGATTCTTCGTTATGTTTTCTAAAACAATAAGTACGCTTGATAAAATTATAAGGTAAAACTCAATCCCAAAATTTGCAGGTAAAATGTCGGGCGGTTACGAGCCGTTTGCCTTGAAAGAGGAGGATGCGATGAAGTTCCTTGCCTCGCAAACCCACATTGGAACCACCAATGTTGATCACCAGATGACGCAGTACGTCTACAAGCGTCGCGCTGACGGTGGGTTTTGTTAAAATAAAAATTTAGCGAGGTTTAGTAATTTGTGAGTTATATCTAGGTGGTTGAAAAGTTCTTAGGCGCAAAATTACCATTTATAAGGGTTTATAGGGTTCATAGACATTAACTCGCGTAGGTGGTTGTATTTGATTGTCAATAATTATATGTTGTAAAAGTTATGTTCGAATGGAGATAAAGATCTAGGTGTTTGTGGGGTGTTTGGGACCAAAAATTTTTCTAGTATTTAGTAAACATGAATTCGCTTTTTTAAAGCAAAACATTGTTAAAGCTCACGTCCAAGCAAAACTACGTGTATACCTATTTACACAGTGGAATATGGTGTAACTACCTGAACTCGTTGAACTTGCCCTTGAAGAATTAAAAACCTTGGGAGAATAGTTATACAAACTACGGTTTAATTGGATATATACAGGCCGATATCCCTATAAAAGGCATCAATTTCCAGGAGTCAACGTCATCAGCCTGAAGCACACCTGGGAGAAGCTGCTGTTGGCCGCTCGTGCCATCGCTGCCATTGAGAACCCCGCCGACGTGATCGTCGTCTCGGCTCGTCCATTTGCCCACCGTGCCCTGATGAAGTTCGCTGCCCACACAGGAGCCACCCCAATCTTCGGCCGTTTCGCTCCGGGAGCCCTGACCAATCAGATCCAGCGCAACTACAAGGAGCCCCGCGTCATTATCATCTCGGACCCACGTGTCGATCACCAGGTCGTCACTGAGGCCTCGTACGCTAACGTGCCCGTCATCTCGTTCTGCAACACTGACTCGCCGTTGAAGCTTGTCGACATTGCTATCCCATGCAACAACAAGGTGGGTAAAACCTTTATAAGAACACTATATAAATTAATATAGCTAACGAGTATACTTATTGAGTTTTAGAACCATATATAACTTAATTGGAGCCAGTAGGCTTCTTAGGTAGTAAATATCGATATATCTGGATAGATCTGGACATTCCACTTAAGATACCTCTTGACGATACTTTTTTAAGTGGTCTAAAATTTATATATAACTTAATTCATCTGGAAAGGCCGCTTCCTGAATAGCTTATAGAACTTTTTACACCTGGAGAGTAGGAAAGTGCGTAAATATACGTACGACTTAATAAATAAAAAAATAATCCGCTTGAATTAGTATAGGTATTTATAACTTGGTATACGTATACTGTAAAAGTTCAAATGGCATAACCAATCTTTCAGGGAGCCCAATCCGTCGGTCTTCTCTGGTGGTTCTTGGCTCGTGAAGTTCTGACCCTGAAGGGAAAGATCTCGCGCCAAACTGGATTCATCCTCGACGACAAGGAGATCATGCCTGACCTCTACTTCTACCGTGACCCCGCCGAGACCGAGAAGGAAGAGGCCGCTGCCGCTGAGGTCGCCGAGACCGCCGCCCCGGAATACGTCACCTCCGCCGATGCCGGACCTATCGACTTCAACAACGCAATGGAGATCAAGGATTGGGCTGCCGAGGCTGCCACCGACAACTGGGGCACCACAGGAGCTGCTAATGCCGAGTGGCAGACCGGACAACCCCAGAACTCCTGGTAATGGGCCCCCGTCTCTCCTCTACAAATACCACCACCCCACAATTGTTGATCGCTGTGTTTACCATCACGCACAGTTAACCATCCTTCATATTTTTACCCAATAAATTGTTATTCTAATTTTTTGAGCCACTGTTATAACAGATTATTTGGTTAATGCAACCTGCGCCGGCGTTGCTTTTGGAATAAATTGATTTTTGTTGGTTCTACGGTGTCAAAAATAAAAAGGTGTAAAAGGTGTAAAAATCTGCGTCGCTCTTTTAGTTAGGAGACAAATGGCATTCGTTGGAGCTTAGCTTATATTATTGGCGGTAGATCGGCTTTTAATTCTTTGGCCAGCAGGAGCCATTTTTCAAAAACCCCGCGAAGCGGTTTTTTAGCACAGGCTAACCGCCAGCTAATCCATGGAGGGTTATAATGGGAAATACTTCGCGGAGGAAACAGCAAGGCGAGACGCAAGCGGGCGCATTTGAATCAATATATATCGGGTTGCGGCTGGTATTTGGGTGTGGTGATAGCGAGACATCCAATGGGGGGAAGGATAGAAACAATGCCCTACGGCGTGGAACAAGGCGTTCCCCCATCTATTCGATATACAGATCATCAGTCACAACCACGCCTATTTATTTCGTATCGATGGAATGCTTTTCAGTTTTTTTGGGCGGTGTGAGGCGTCATGATACGCGGGGTATTCGGGAGAAAGCAATTTCCGGTGTTCTCTACCCGCATTTTTTGAGGATTTTTATAGCTAGAATCCTAAGATTTTCTATGAAAGCGCGTGGTGAAATAGCATAGCGCAGTGAATCTAAGTATTATTTTATACCGCTAATATCGAATCTAACTTCGTGTTTGCCTAGTTAGGATTGCAAAACCAGAAAGTTTTCGCAAGCTTCCGACATTTCAGTTTTACATACCTCGAGCGTCTGAATTGTTTTATTTTAAGCTGCTTTACTTTTTATACCTGCTATTATTCGCCTCGTATTAACGTATCTAATAAATAATTTTGAGGTAACAATGGCTCTTCTGGCAAAAGGAAGACCGCCAGAAGATGAGTCTCAAATGCCAAAGTATCGATTGGTGATCATCGGGGGCGGAGGTGTCGGAAAGAGTACGTTAACCATCCAATTCTTCCAGGTTGGTCTTGAAATAGCAAGTAGTACACGGACGATTGATTTCGTAAATTCTTCGATTCGATAATTTCAGAAACAATTCGTTGATTACTACGATCCAACAATTGAAGATCAATATATACAGCACTGCGAAGTCGATGGGCAATGGGTTATAATGGATGGTATGTTACTTTTTTTTATCCTAAAACCAGGGTTGAAAAGCCGCTTCGCGACTTTTCAACCCTGGCCCTGTCTGAGCTCATGAAATACGGACTGCATAATTCTGGGGTTTCCTGTGACAAAAATGAAAATCGCGCTCTCTACCCCATTATATAAGCCACCGGAACTTCCGACACATGCTAACTTTTTCCTAACAAAGAAGGTCGTCGATTTTTCAACAAAACCCTAAATTTAATGTCGAAAATAGATAATTTTGATAAATCTGATGTGCGTGCAGTCATCCCTAGGACATTACGCACCTGATGACGTATCATACATACCATAAAATTCATTCCCTATCGAGATATCCTCCGGACACCCTGACGGAAGTTGCATGCAAAGTGGCACACACACAAACACTATTTTTTATATATAGTAAATATATAGTGAAAAAAATAGTACAAGAGCAAAAAATATATAGTACATTTCTACTAGACCGCAATCGCCTATAGGGCAGTTTCATAGCGTTTCATAATACTTTTTGCTTTTTTTAGTCCTCGACACAGCCGGACAAGAAGAATTCGGGGCAATGAGAGAACAGTACATGCGTTCCGGAAAGGTATGGAGCATACCACAAAAATAGCACATATGCGTTCTTACAGGGCTTCATGCTAGTATATTCCGTTTGCGACAGGAAATCCCTTGAAGAAGCAAAGCGTCTCTATAAGCAGGTCTTACGAGTTAAGGATTCGACTGAAGCGCCGGTGCTGCTTGTTGCGAATAAGGTATCTAATAGTTTATTGTAATACTGATGATATAGTTGATACAAAGACCTAAATATGATCGTCATTCCAGATCGATCTTTTGGGGCAGCGTGTCGTTAGCGAACAAGAAGGAAAAGCCTTAGCTGCTGAATTGAGACTGCCCTACATTGAGGTTAGGGCTTTAGTATAATTTCATTGCGTAACTTCCAGACATCTGCAAAGGATCCACCGATCAATGTGGATAACGCTTTCCACGAACTTGTTCGAATCGTGAAAAGCTTCCCAGACGATGAAATGGAGCAAACTGTAAGCATTCTTTAATTTTTAAATAGTTTTTAAATTTAGGAGACTCCCGGTGCTAACACCAAGCAGCAGCGCAAAAAGGGCAAACAAAAGTGCGTTGTGATGTAAATAGGGTTGCTTTTCCTTTCATATTTGATTATTTGCCAAAATGGGATTATTAAGCACGATTGTGATATGATATCGGATAGTCAAGCCATTGCCTCTTGTCACCGCCTTGCCAAAATTTGCATTTACCCCATCGTTCGCCTTGCCCAGATACCCTTATACTCTCTGGTGCTTACCAAATTAAAATTTGCTCAATTGGTATAAATAGTTGATGAACTAATAGAAGTCAGGATATTATTTATGACCATGAACCCGTGAACAAATTGCTAGAATTATAATTCTTGATGGCGTGCGTCTTCTTGTTGTGGAGGGATCGCTCCACCATGCATAAATGGACATCCACCGCCGGAGCCAGATTTGGCCATATCGTGAAGTAGAGGCTTAATAGGGCAATTTAGACTGTAAAATGTCTCATACCTTTATGGCCTTAATCTGGAATACCGACAAATCGGGTAGTGGTTGTACAGGTTGAACGCCAAAGATCTAAATGCTTTTAACCATAAATAGGCCACAAAACTACATTATTTGATGCTTCAATTTGTAGATACATTAATGGATGTGCATCGTTGAAAGTGACAGTATCTGAAAAGGTTAAGGTACGATTTCAAAAAAATTAATCCCACATTCAGCAGGAGTGGCCTCGACTTCATCAACCCATTTCAAAATCTCATCCGCGTCGTTCTCAGGAGTCAATTCAAGGTGCCATGCTTTATTCTGAAGCAAAAAAAGGACTTTAGAATTCTGGATATCCATACCTTGATATACAAAATTACCACAGGTTCATCTTCTTTTGAGATTCCCAGCGGCTTCAACAATTCATGACGGAGTGCCAAGTCATCGCTTAATACAGATTCGAAATTATTTCTATGTTAATTACCTATTAACACGAACAAAAATATATTTTAAATGAGCGAATGCGGGCTTTGCGGCCGCGGCCTCAAAATTCTTCGAATCGAAAGATGGAGGGGAATAAAGTAGCACGATCGGTAATGGTTGTTTGAATAGTAGATCTGGGTTGAAACCTCGTGTGATGTCCACCTGAAATTCAACAAAATTCTTCGACTATTTTGGGTTGCTCCTACCACAGTCGGTAATGGCGAATAGGTAATAAAATTGGCCAGTGTTGGTGGATCGAAAGCCCCTGCGTAATCGACCCGCTTCTTTTTCTCGCCGGGACGGTAGGTGGCAAGTGTTGATTGGGCCCTAAGGAGTATTTAATGGTATTTTGGTATGCTTACTCCTTGTCTAAGTAATAAGCCATGTAATATCGACCCTTCAGCAGTTCAGCCACTTTTTCATAATGGGCATATTCGATGGCATCTTTGTCGGGAAAGACACCAATTATAACGGATTGTCGTTGTTTTCCAAGTAGGTTTCCTAAATTTAATTACATTAACTATGGAGAGATAACCACCTTTCTTTGCCTCCTTCAGCTCATCCTTGTTTTTTAGCTCTACCAAGGTTCCAGCAAGAATTCTAAAAAATAGGGTAACGTTTCGCACATCTCTTACCTCTCGATCCAACCAACGTAAAAATCCGCATCGAAGACCAGACTTTGCGTGGCTACTTTCCCGCCATCTTGATATGCCACCACCGTGTAAAAGTCCTTATAATCCAGGCCTAAAAAACTGTTGTTCACCTTCTTCTGCATGTCTCACCAACGCAAAAGTCGACTTCATGGCAATTGACAACCGCCAATTGAATGTGTTCGGTTTTCTCGAAATTATTAGACAATTTTGCAAATTGATTATAGGCATGGGAAGAGGAGGAACGGACTGGAAAATGGACAAGTATAAAATTAACAGGGCTTACCGTTCGTCCAGAACAGAATAAAGACATATTTGTAGCGCTGGAGCATTTGATTGAATACTTCTTCTGATGGGACGACGGTCAGCCGATGTTCTGTCGTATCAAGGCCCTCGCTATTCCTGGGCGATAAACAATAAGCGTAGAACGTAAACCATGAGTTACCGAATTTCCAAAATCTGAGTCTCAATTGCTTGCATTTCAGTCGGGGCAATTAGGTACGTTTTTGGAGAGCGTATCTTCTTCGCCGTCTTCCCAACATGTTCAAGTTCAACAATGGATAACTCTCGTACAAAACCAACCTGAGTTCCTATAAAACTGACAAATACAAATTAATACCTCCTTCTCAGCCTCCTTCGATGCGTGCAGAGACAGATGATGTCTCGTGTGTCTCGACAGCGCGCTAGAAAAGTATATCTGCATCCCTGGTTTTCCCTACTCTAGCAACGCCGCTTCAACTTTCCCAGGGGAATCTCCATTCAAATCACGATCCAAGGAATAGACGGCAGCTCCACGAGAACTTAAAAAACATTTCTTGGATAGAAAATTCCAGTGCCTACCTGTCTTCCACAACCAAATAATGGTAAGAATGGCTTTGGGAATAATCTCGGCATCGAAAATGGTCGTCGGCATTGTTTTTACATGATATCTGATATTAATTTTTTTTACTTTAAAGTATATTTCCATACATGCTCATTGTCTATTGTCAACCGTAGCTCCTTACGCAAACTTTCACGAATTTCCCTGAGTTTTGCCGCGATCAGCCCGGCGTACTGCTTTTCAGCATCTATAGCATAATTTTCCGAACAAGACGATAGTTAAACCTGATTTGCTGAGGTGTATCAAAGTTGTTTGTATCGAGGTTTCTTCAGGGACTGTTCCAGGAGATCCGTCGTTCTTTGGTTCGACGCCGGGTGGTGCTCCTAAAGTTGCAGCATATTTTTTTCCTGACCAAAATCTAACCAATTTCTTCTTTTTGCTGGAGGCGTGCTTCAATACTTTGCTTCGTTTTTTCAGCTCGTGCTTTTGCCTCAGCTTGTCCCATCATATGAGGGCATGATGCGCTGGAAAAAGAATCAAGAAAATCAAGGGAAACTTTAACTAAAATAGCCTAGTTTTAACTTCTCCACGCCCCTACTTTTAACCATAGCCGATACCCATTTTAATCAATACCTGAACCTGACCAGGGCTGGGCTACCGGGTCAAGGTCACATTCTGGAGGTGCAAAATCCCGGGACTTACCTGCAAATTACAGCTAAGGGGATGAGGATGAATAGAAATTTTAGCATTATAGAGGTGCTGGATTGGGGATCGGGCGGAGGGGGATGGAAATAATTGTTTTAGAAAGTGGGAAGAAACCCTTGGGGGGAGGAAGAGATGGGATGGGGAGGGGCGGAGTTTTGAGATCTGACGGGGAGATGGAGAGTGTTTTGAGGTCTTTGAGGATGGCCGATTGGGGAATTCTTATACATGCGAAGCGGTTTTTAAAAAAAAAGGAAAAACTCTAAAATGGTCGGCAAACGCAAAGATATCATTATTCCGAAACTACGTTGTCACAACGTAGAACGGAAGTGCGCAGGCAAATTTACGGTAAGAATCACCCCTGAATGACAATCAGTCTTTTCCGTTCAATTTTCGCCGCGAAACGACGCCCCCAAAAATCCGTAAAATATTATAAGCCCCCCGTAAGGCCCAGCCACCATCCCTTACATTAGCCCCACACACCAGCGCCTCCCCGCGCGGCCAATTACGATTAATTGCATGACTCTATTTTGAAGGGCCCGGTTACACCCAAAACTGTGGCTCTAGATGCCTTCCCCAATTATACACGGCTCAATACCCACCCACCCAGATTCTCGCGACATCTCGAAATTGCATTCGCGTCATTTAAGGACCCACGCAACGTTTGCCATTCTTGGGGGGCTACGGTTGGGGAGTGGCGTTCGGGCGGATATCTTCTTGTATTATTTAGCTTTTCGGCTTAGAAACAGCCTATATGTCACTTGTCTAGTGTCGCTTCCACTTCTCTATTCCTTTAAAAGGACTATGTAATGCCAGTGCTACTTGATACAAGTTGCGACTGGGTGCGCGAGGTGCGAAATAACGCTATGAAAAAAATCTAGATGTTCTTGGTTTTTCTGGTTTTTATTCTTTTAAAGAAGATTGTCTAGGTATTTCGTTTACAGTATAAGACTTCGCCTTATTTGGGTATACAACTTCCTCGCTATATTCCATATACTTGTGCGTTTGGGGCGTCGAGTTTATCTTGATATCTAATCTAGGAAAATGGTTGATTCTGGCACTTCTTAATCTCTCTAGAACCAAAAAAAGTTGGTCATAACACAAAATCCCATCCACCCACCCACGCATCCGGCCAACTACGTCAATTCCTCCACACTACTACACCCACCATACCCTCAAAACCGTAATCTACCACCGATTCATTCCCCCTCATTCTCAAAAAGCCAATTCCTTGATGCTGCCCCCCGGTTGCACTCAGCAATTTTGGGGAAAGGGCCGCTTTGGTTCGAGGGCGGCCGGGGCCCGTCATAATGAGACCGGAAAATCTATGAATTATTAGGGAACAAGGCGATAGCAAAAATCACTTCGTAGGTCCGGAAGGCCCGGCCCCCAACACCCACCGGATAGAAGGAAAGGGGGGGGGGGGAGAAGGTCTAGAATGGGCAGGGGTATAATACTGGAAATCGGAAGGGCCAAAACAACGCCATACGACGGAATCTGGGATTATTCGGAGATCGCGGGTCCCGGAGAGTTTTTAGGATTTCGGGGGGTTAATTCGAGTTCTATGACATCCTCTTGCAATTTACACACCTTGTTTCACTTAAGAACTATCGTACAATTCTTATATTTTTTTGAGAATGTGCAGTCAATAATAAGATTTTTCTCGTTTTTTTTTTGTTTAATTTATTTATTATAAGAATTTTAGGCGGTAATGCGCACCACTCGTTGGGCCCTCATGCTATGCCTCTTGGCTTGCCGGGTGGTGTTGGCAGTGTCATTGTGGAATCGGATCTCTAGGTATTTCTATAATTTTATTTTTGTATGATGATTAGTATGACGCCGTGAAAAATACAACTTTTACCAGCGCTGACCCCCCGCTACGCGGCGGGGGGGGGGGAGTTAAGCGTTGGCCCTGCCCCTCCCCCATACATTCAATTTGGAATTTGAATGCAAAATTTGGCTGAATTCCCGGTCGGACGGTCGGTCGGTCTGCGGATGGCCGGACATTAGGAATTTATGTATAACTTTTATGAAAATCAATTATCAGCTTTATAGCTACTTTGGATCCGCGCCCCGTGAAATTGAAGTAAAGACCCCGATACGTCTCATGAATGGTACGGACTTCATTTAATAAAATGAAGGTAAAAATAAGTTTAGTTGTAAAACCACTTCCACTAATCACTGTGGAGAAACCACTGGAGAGATCGGCAGCACCCGTGCCGCGTTTTGATCCATTAGCGATCTTCAGCGGGAAACTGCGGCTGTGTCCTGAAGGTATGTTAAAGCTAAAACGTATATATGAAACTGAATTTCTAATACAGCACGACTTTAATAAATCTATTTTTAGGTGGAGCCACCTTTTTCGAAGCATTTTCCACAGTTTGCACAATGCGCCGTCGAAAAAGAGCTGTCTCGTTCCCGGGCCATTTTAGGGTTTGTAAAAATCATATGTATTTTTTTGTAATCATAACTTTTAGGAAGGAGCCGTCTCCGCCGAAGAACGAGAAGTAATGCGAATGTGCTGCGATAATGGCTGCGACTTTGACGACCTCCACGACCTGTGCAACCCCTTCTAAAAATAAATCCTCTACCCTGTTGGTCTGTCAAAACGGTCGAATCCCCCGTGAAGTCGCGCATCATAACCTTATTTATTAGTGTAAAATCTCCTGAATTTTTTTATGAGAAAGTCAATGGTTTTTATGGCAAAAAGAAGTAAATCGTGTTCATAATTTGTGGAGGGTGTAAATGTTTTTGGGGGATCACATATTGTGATGGTGGGTGACGAGAAATGTACAATTATAGGGCATCGAATCGATTGGGGACAATTAGAATCTTGGAAATCAACAACGATATAGAATTTTGGAAAATGTTCACAACCAACGGGATGAAGAGGATACACATTCTCAAAAATCCCTATTAAATTTAGGATAAAATGATAATTTTGAGATGTCAAATCGGCAAGTAGGGATGGGCAAAATTGATATGGAAAGTGTATAGCATAGGGATAATCCAAGTTGGGTTTAGAATTAGAATGAAAAATCAATTCTTCCATCGTTGAAACGCATGGTGACTTGAAGCTCTTTCTGGTCTTGACGATCTTCCGGGATGAAGTAGACCCCTTGCTCGGCTTCATACCATTTCGGAGTGTCTTGAGCAGAGAAACTGAAAAAAATTTCAAAATTAATGGCCAAACTCTTAAATTCTTCCTAAAAATAATCTAAAAAAATTTCGCCTAAATTACTTGATCAGAAACTTACTCATTTAATCCATTACTATGGTTGAAACCATCATCCAATTCCCAGTCTAACCATAAAGCAACGGAATTCGGCTTTTCGCTAAAACGATTTCTAAAACCAAATTAAAATCCCTACCCAAGTGTCATTTTAACCTTCACTTCCATGACGCTCAACTGTGGAGGGAAATCGAACTGAAAAATCTAAAATTTCATCGAATTCTAGAATTAATATTGTTTCTCTTACAGTAACTGGGTTGGACGTAGGTTTCCCTTCATATTGCCATAACGGAAAATTGTTTACGCATTCGTCAAGCTGGGCTCGAGCTTTCTAAATTTTCCTTGTTATTTTGAGCTCGACCTCTCACCTTCAGCCACCTATCATAGATTCTGAAGTCAAATCCCTGTATTTCCTTGACCGAGCCAACAGTTTTGTACAAATTCGGAAGGTTCATAGCGAGACTCCGGAGTTTTGCGCTCTAAAATATGCGTAGTTCTCAGAAACACTGGTAGCACCTTGGGGTAGATTTGAACTCGTGGCCATTTCCGCTGGACTAGCTCTGCTTCCGGCCAAAATTGAACATTTAGAGGAACGGCTGTTCGCATTGAAGAAATTGGATCGAAGCATAGGACGTCCACCTATTTTTTTTAACTATTAAAACTATTTTGAATCTTACATTTTCAAGTATATCGTCGTATCCTTCGACCAATTCAACGTTGTCAAGCCCATAGGCTACCCTGTATTTTTCCAAGATGTTTCTAAAATACAGCCTATTTTTTCGTGTGTTTTTGCCTCACCGAGCCCCATCAAGTTCTAACACGGCGTAGACTTTTGTTGCGTATTTGGCGGCGAGAAGCGGAAATAGTGGACTTTCACCTGCACAGACAATCTTCTTTCCGGTGCAGATCTATTTAGAAGGTTGATTTTTCTAAATTACTTTAAAATATACCTGTTCCAGCCAAGCAGGCGTTTTCGGGCAATCGATAAGAGCATTCATTCGGTAGATTTCCGGTGGTGATACATGATTGTGTAGATCGCATTGGCAAAATAAGGCTCTGAGAAACTTCAGCCATCCAGGTAATTTCAAGACTAACCGATCGATTGGACCTTTTTCAGGCGGATTAGCTGCAACTTTAAAGGAAAATGAATATTCGTCATGCGCTGCGTGAATCTTTAGCACTTGGTCTTTTTCGACAACGCATTTCCTGGGCAGAAAATGAATCGCCTGCAGCCAGTGGTCTCTCCACTATAAAAAAATGATTTATCGCTTCCCTATCTTCGCCTACCTCGTTTTTCTTCGGATCAGTGCTCAACAGAATTTGCCCGCTACCGTCCATGTCAAGCTCCCACCAAAAAAGTACGCCATCGACCTGGCCGTCGGAAGTTACTAAACTGTTGTTGGAAAAGAAATTTAATCGAACAAACCATGGACGTCTATCACTCTATCAGCTTGCTTGCTCGATTCGCCATGTTCGAAATCAAAGCTAGAACAATAAGCATAAAGAAGTATGCGCGTACCAAAATGCTTCCACAGTTTTTCCAATCTCCCGTAGACCTTCATGATTGATAGCATTGTACTGAACCTCGAAAATGTTCGACCCAGAAAGACAGTCGAGAAATTCGGGCCTTTCAGCTGAAAATTCACTCTCTCGTGGTATTCGGTTGACTTACGATGTCCGGGAAGCTCGGGAAGTGCAGAAAATTTCCTCAAATATGGACTCTCGAGCAGTGTGATGTAGATCCTCGCCTTTGCCGGTATAAATCGACAATCGTCAGTCCGTAACTCCCGGGTTTGCGCCGCGAAAAGCGCCAGAGCTCCTTCGCCGATCAGCTCTGTGTCGAATACCTATTTTATGTTTACTATACATTTTAAAATACTTACTTCGGCCACGATTAAGTTGACCTTGTCGTCGAGCTCGAGCTCTCCCTCCTCAGTTTCGTTGAGGTCAGCATGGAATACTTCGACTTTATCTTTGAGATCATTGGCATCAACTAGTCTTTCAGCAAATGGGATCATAAGCTCGTTTTCCTTAAGTGGTTCGTTTAAAAACGCAAATTTACACAATAGTCTTTTATAAATAGACTTATATTTGTGTATCCATTACCAACCTCGAGTCCGATTACCCGATCAGCACCTGCTCTTGCAGCCATCATCGCCAAAAGGCCGGTTCCGGTCCCTAAAACCATTAAAATTTTGCAAGATTTTGTTCCTACCAATATCCAAGACGTGAACCTCCTTCCCAGTATCCTTCATTTCAGTCACCACTTTCTCGATAGCTTTTTGATAAGCAACATTCCGTTTTTCATCCAAAAGCATGTCTCCATAGCGTGTTAAGCCGACCTGGAGCAGTTATATTGTAAACCATTATTGCTTTTGTATTGTAATCTGTGCCTTTTTGAAATCTAAAATCTACCGCTTCCGGGTCATCAAAATCCGTCTCTTCTTCTACACTACTCATTTCTGCCATTCGCTCCTTCACATCGTCTTTAGGAAACCCAGTCTGTCTGAAAGATTCTCACGCTGTACAAAGACAACGAACCGAACGACATTGATATGTAACAAGTTGTTAGAACAATTCTAGCTAATTCAAAGCTTTCAGAAAAAGTTTATCGATATGTTTGGGTGTATTTTCGTATGGCAGGTTCGACTTCTGAAAATTCTTCTGCAGCCGAAGCAGATGGGCGACCTGTGAAGTCTTTATCGATCGCACCAGACTGGAATTTCCTAAAAGAATAAGCGATCAATATTGTAGTAATATTGGTTGTTAAAAAAAGTGCTAACGACTTTGAATTTCCGCACTTTATATAGTTTAGCGCTAATTAATGTTTTTTTTTCCTGAATCACCACCAATCTATTAACCTCATTTGTCCAAGTTATGCCCCGAATTTTCATTGTATAATGTGATCATTATTTTCTCAGCAGCTTTCAGTTTGCTCGTAAGCTAGTCGAAGGGCAAAATCCTATGCTATTACATAATCGAAGCTTTATGTTCTGGATTTGGTGAACCCATTGCGAATCGGGCAAGCAAAAAGTTAAATTGTTGCTAAATTAAGATGATGCATTCTTTAGGGAATATCGGTCCGCTTGAACGTCTGAGGGCAAGGCGGCTGCACTGTTTCGATAGAACAGAGTGTGGAGAAAGTGGGAAGCACAACCTTGGGATCGATGGGACCGGATGTGCCTGGATTAGTTTCCAACTTGTCGCGCGATTATCTCCCCGGTAACTTCACTCGGCCGCTACGGGGCATGCCTATGCACTCTGGGAGAGTGCCGGGGATCAAGAAGATTACAAATGGTGTGGGAGCACTAAAAGTCATTCCTGTGCTCTTTTCCAGTGCAGCGATCAATTCTTAGGTGTAGAAAGGTGTGTCGGCTCAAAGAGCCTTTTCAAACCACAAAATCTGAAAAGAAATTTGATGCGCCGGAAGGCGATAGATAAACGAAATTCACGCGCGATGTTTGAAAAGGCTGCATTATTCTCATCTTCTAGTAAGTAGAAAATCGATATACCTTCGCAGCTTCATTTCTAGGAATGAAGCAAGCCCATTCCGATAAGTTAGCAATAATTAGTTCATCATACGCTGATCACACGGGTATAATAAATAATGTTTCCGTTCTAGCCGCGGAATTTCGCTCGTTTTCCATAATGCATCGCAACTTTGAAGTCTAGAGTGTTTTCCGCGATCATCGATTTTTTTTGGCAAATTTTGCACGACTACGGATGTTTTCCTCAAGAACAGTTTTAGATGGTCATTCCCACAACCTGATTCTCCCAATTTCATCAAAGAAAACTTCTTTTTCCGCATTATTTTGTATATTTTCATGTTTTCAAGCTTTTGGCTGGATTCATTAGCTGGGCTGTACGATTATTTCGCCGCCAGTTGATGTGCAAGTCCGCGACGCGTACGGTAGACGCGGGGCGTGCGGGGCGCGTTGACGTGTGTGGCCAGCACCTTCTATCGACTCCGGACACGTTTTCATCATTTTTTGGAGGGCATTGCTCATCCCGACCATGCGGAAACTTCACCCTTTCATCCGAGTCATTGATTAGCGACCTCTTTCTAGTTGATATTTATTACTTTAGATATCTCGGTTCCTATTCCTGCGCTATATTATGCCGTAATCGGAAATTTGGAACCTCGGGCTGAAACACGTCCTCATTTTTGTTCCTCTTGTCAAAGCTTTTCCATGTTTCAAAACTTAGATTTGTAAGCGGCAGCTCTTTCATTTTCCTACATGAGGATTTCGAAACTCTTGCAAACGAAGTAGTTTTCAGTGAATACCTAATGAATGGCGCTAAATTGCATTCATTAAGTCCCTTATTCTTACTTGGTACTTTCTCGCCACTTTACTTTCTGCTTTTGAAACCAATATGCTCTTCAAATTCTTTTTCTTTTTAGAATGGGTAACGTCTTCGGCAACCTTTTCAAAGGCCTTTTTGGCAAGAAGGAGATGCGAATCCTGATGGTCGGGTTGGACGCGGCCGGAAAGACAACCATCCTTTACAAGTTGAAGCTCGGAGAAATTGTGACCACAATTCCTACCATCGGTACGTTTAGAATTTCGCTTTCCGATTACGTCTTTTTTCCAGGGTTCAATGTGGAAACTGTTGAGTACAAGAACATTTCATTCACCGTGTGGGATGTCGGCGGTCAAGACAAGATTCGTCCGCTGTGGAGGCATTACTTCCAGAATACCCAGGGTTCGTTTTCTTTTATCTTATCGTTTTCCGCCGCTACTTTTTTTCGCTGTCTAGCGAGAAAATTGGCCTTTGCTCCTTAATTCTTAATCGAAAATCGATTTTCAATGTTGATTTTAGGATTGATCTTCGTCGTTGACTCGAACGACAGGGAGCGTGTTGGTGAAGCTCGTGAAGAATTGATGCGTATGTTGGCGGAAGACGAGCTGCGTGATGCTGTTCTACTCGTCTTCGCTAACAAGCAGGACTTACCGAATGCTATGAATGCGGCTGAGGTCACCGACAAGCTTGGCCTGCACACGCTACGTAGCCGCACTTGGTACATTCAGGTATGTTATTTTTATTTCGTTATGGCAGGCAGTGCATGAGATACATGGCAAAATTGCGCGCGATTTTGTGACTTTGGGAGTGCCCCACGCTAAAAGAAACGGATACTTTTGTAGGTGCAAGTATATCTATAGCCGTTATCCTACCAGATTTATCTAAACTTTTTTTTTTCAGGCAACTTGCGCTACATCCGGTGACGGTCTATATGAGGGACTCGACTGGCTCTCCAATCAGCTCAAGAACCGCAGCTAGACGCCCACCGGCGCCATCTTCTGCCAGGTTGACTATCTATCGCCCCCCCATATTCTCTACTTTCTCATTATCAAATTTTACTATTTTTCCACGGGGTGTATACCCACTCCCACTTCTCCATCCTCCTGGGTTCACCCGATAATTATTTTTTTCCATTTTTGGTTATGGAAATATCTTTCTTCCATTCCGTTGTGGTAGACGGGAATTTTGTGTAGCCGTGGATTAAAATTACAAATTTCAAACGTTAAAACGAAGAGTTGGGGATGGCCGTTGTTTCTGTTTGTTCCTAGGGCGTTGGATACCGCGTAGTCAGCCAACGATATTCGGCACATCCCCCCGCAGACAAATTTAGGCGCTGGCAGCTCGAGCACTTTTTTGGGCAATACCGACTCTTTCCCACTCCCTCCCAATCTTTGATTGTGCCATTCAGTTAGCAACAACCGAAAAATGAATGCATTCAAGGCATAAGAAGTTCAAAATTCGATCCACAAAAGTGCCCCGATCTAAGAAAATGTTATTCTGTGTTGGCACCGGTTTTCCGCAATTTGCTCCGCTTCCGCCCCTCACTCTCTTCCCCCCTCGTCACTGTGTATCACTGTGTATCTTCCTGTGTTTTAGTTCTTTTCAACGGCATTAGTACATCCATGTTGTCGATTCCCCCTTTCTATTCTCCATTTTGTCAGCTGTGTTAGCCGAGAACATATTATGCAAATGTGGTTTCGATGATAAACTTGTGGATTTTAAATTGGAAGTTTGCCGTGCTTGGTGCTTCTATAAAGGAAACTTTCGGCACGGCATTTTGGCGCAACAGATTGGCTTTATATAGTGAAAATGGTGACAAATATGTTGCCGATTTGAAAGATGGCCAAGAGCAGGAGGTCGATTCGATCAAAGAGGCTTGTCCAGCGGATCTGAATGGATACGTTACATCGTCGGATAGTTTTTGCCTCTCGTAACTTGTTATTCTCTTCTTCAAGGATCCATTCGTCCACGCGGCCCAATATTGAACAAAGATCACCGAGCACTCCTCTATAATAAAAATATAGAGTTCGGCAACTTTTCGATTGATAATTGATGTTACACAAAAGCACTTACGCCGGTGGCGCTCCTGGCGTCTCAACTGGAATTCGGCGCAAACGTTTTCTTCTTCGCACCTGAAAATACCCTCCTCCTATGCCTCATACTAATGTCTATTTCACCTTTGGAAAATGCAGTATCCAACGGACCCATTGTGGAACACTCCAGCCCCTTGTTAGCGCACGGTTGTGTAAGCTAAGGATTAGCACGGAAAAGAGCACACCGATTGCTGTCACGAAGATTTCGGCCAAGATGAAGTTGCCTGAATTCGATTTACACATAGCGCTCGGGTACTCGTTCTTTCTAGGTTTTTTTAGAAGATAGTTAACCTAATAAAGGTAGATCGTTCGTCTTCGGCATCGCATCTGCAACAATTTGTAGGATGACCGCATGGGAGAGTAGTGTTGTAAGCCCCAACACCACCTGAAAGTTGGTGAACTTTTATCGAATGAAAACCAACCCTTTGCTCTCGTTCTCCACTGGTATTTGTCGGAATAAATAGTCCGAAAAGTGAAACAATTGTGATGATAAAGGTTGGGATTAGTAAAACCCAGATATAGAATTGTGGGCGGCGCTTGATCGTGATCTAATAGTATATTTTTGAAGATCGAAAAAGTTAGACTGTGAAGTCAGCTTCTTCGTAGAAAAATGCGACATCAGTGTCTTCTTCGGTTCGAACCACAGCCGTTGCGTTCAATAAATCCCATTCACTATTTCCCTATTTTAAATTTAGAAGAACTGATAATAACCTACAATGTAATATTCCCAATTGCTGGGCTTACCAGCAATTATATGGACCTGTAATGATTTATTGATCAATCTAGGATCTAAACGTAATACATACCTGATTGCTTCTATAGTTCCACGGGCCAATATTAACAGCGCAATTCTGCGAATCATACGGGAAATCATTGACCTTCATTTCGCAAATGTTTTCATACATTCCATAAATACTCTCCGTCACCGTTCCATCATTATCCAAATTAATATATCGCGAATTTTCGTCGAGGGGAGACGAACTCGAGACCCTAAAACAATAAACCCTTCACCAAAACATCGTTTTTATACGCCGATGATATAACAATGTCGGGACGCCACACACGATCTTCTTTCACATTAATTTCCGTTAAATTATATTCATCAGCATCCCAGCTCAGAAATTCATCCCTCCATGTCTGGAATTGTAAACCTGAGAAAACGCGTTTAACCCTACCACCACAAATTCAACCATAAACTTGACAGTTTCTGAGGTTTGGTCCTAAAATGGATATAGAAATTGGAGTTTAACTTACGAGGTATAGCAATCGAAAT
Source organism: Mesorhabditis sp. LJ9110 (assembly GCA_038088335.1). Classification (NCBI taxonomy): domain Eukaryota; kingdom Metazoa; phylum Nematoda; class Chromadorea; order Rhabditida; family Rhabditidae; genus Mesorhabditis; species Mesorhabditis sp. LJ9110. The sequence continues at coordinate 43,123 of JBBGBA010000340.1, forward strand.
TGATTTAACTGTAAAGTCACATTGGTCACGGTTTTCTCGTCATATACGGGACGCACTTCATTTGAATAATCTTCAACCAACTTTAGAAGTATTTAGATAAATATTCCTTACCGGAGTCGTCAAACAAAATTTCAATTAGAGCAGCTTCTCTTGTTTTTGTTCTCTTACCTCTGCAGGTAATTGGCAAGAATAATGATATGACTAAATCAATATGGGCTTAATGAATAAAGCAATGCTTACCTATTACACTTATAAAAATAGCGTTCTTGAGCATGCGTGTGCAAAATACCAGCTGTTTAATGGAACAACTCGGCAGTGCCGCACATTGAAACCCAAGTTTCCCCCGAAGTGTTGAGACATCCGGATCAAATTTCGCGTGGGAGAATCGCCGACCCCCAATTTGCCAGCTCTTTCTTATTATTTGTTCTTTAGCATGCCATGGAAATCGATACGAGGGGTACGGTTTGGAAATTAGCACAAAACAATTTATTTCGAGACTAAAGGATGAAGGCGGTAACAAAGATGTTTGTAATCTGGAACACGACAAGTAGGCACATGTCGACACGATCGAAAAAGCTTGTCCAGCGCATCTAAATGTGATTTCTTGGTAACGTTAAGAGTGATACTTCTCGGACTCGATCAGCTTCTTCATCCACCATATATACATCAGAGAGACATAGAAGCTGTGAAAGATCCGCCAGAAAACCACTAATTTTTAAGATGTCTAGATCCATAAATCAAGTTTATCTACCTGGCGTCTTCCCCAAAGCCTTCACTTTTTCGTCGTCGAACACGCTTAATCTTTTTGATCTAAAAATTGGTTGCTAATTCGTGAAGTATCGCACTTTTGGGAAATGTAGAACCCATTTGGCCCACCGAGGAACATCCCATTTTCGTGTCAAAGCTCTAAAAAAGTAAAAAAAAGACGTTGGTTTTCGAAAATGTACCTATAATGAAGCGACAGAACGATCACCGAAAAGAGGACCCCAATAGCTGTTACAAAAATCTCGGCCAAGATGAAGTTGCCTAAAGCTTACGGATTTTTTATTGCGATCTTTGCCCACCAAGGACCGGCAACCCAGTAGTTTTCGGCATAGCATCCCCCACAATCTGCAGAATGACAGAATGTGACAACAGTGTCATCACCCCAAGGTTAACCTGAGTTAAAAGTATCAATCTACGATTTTCATTTTTTGCAAAAACCCGTTCTTCTCGCTCCCCAATTGTATTCGTCGGTACGAAAAGGCCGAAGAGCGCGACTACCGTAATCACTAAAGTTGGGACGAGAAGTACGAAGACGTAGAATTGAGGTCTTCTTTTTAGGTAGACCTAAAGATGCTTTTAAACCGGATGTGAAGGGGTAACCCGAAATTCCGCTTCTTCATATACAAAATTGATGTCGGTATCTTCAGTGTTGTGGACACCGACCGTTGTATTTGTTAATTCCCATTCACTGTTGCCCTAAAATATGGAAAATTAGCACAATGAAATCTTTTCCTTTTTTTTTGCTACTGGGAGGGCCAGGTTCTGGTTTGCGAAAAACTAATTTAGATGCAAATCCGGGAAGCTGAGGGCATTTCCCTATCTCGACTAACATTTTTTCGGCGTAAAGATTAGATACGTTTGCATATATATTAGAAAACCAGTGTTTGTTATTATAAAAAAAAACCTTGTACTACACGGCCTGAATCACCTGGTGTTTTTAAATCACTAGAACCTACCGAGTAATCCCCAGAGTTAGAGGAGTGCACGGGCATGGCGATTATATGCACCTGCTCACGCCGGTACGTCCAGGGTCCAATATTTACCTGAACACAGAAAGAAAATCTTTCATTAGGTACTGAAAAGCCTGTCTACCTGGCAGATCTGCGTGTCGTATGGGAAGCGATTTACCTGAAAACACGCTGAAGGGGGCCGGTTTTGAACGTAATAATAATCCGAAATTAAATTGAAATTATACTAACCCGCATATCGCAAATATTCACGAATTGCCCATACATACTATAACGCACTGTCCCGTCGTTGAATAAAGTGATTAACTGCTCCTCTGGATCAATCGTATAAGTTGTGCAAATCCTAAAAAACCCTTTGGCTTCCAAAAACTTGAACAAACGCTGAACTGACAACGATATCCGGCCGCCAAATTTGTGATGCACGAATGGAAATCATTGTCGTATTGAAATCTTCTACATCCCAATGTAAAAGCTGATCTTGCCAGGTCTAAATCGAAAATTTAAATGCTTTAATTATATCATTTAATTACCATCACAAATTCTGCGGACATTGTAATTGTTTCGGCGCTTTGATCCTTAATAAAATTTCGAAAGAAAATCTGACAGCACTTACCAAAGCGATCAACTGAAAGGAATTTAAGTTTATCGACACATTTGTCACTGTACTTTCCACATTGACAGGTCGGACGTTTGTTGAATAATCAAAAAATATGCTCAATTTTTAATTAAATGATTTTCTTACTTTGCGCAAGAAATAATTGATTTTGTATTAATTCTTTCAGAGATCGAGTCCGATTCGTCCGGCTGAGAGCCACTAAATCCAATAAACTACCCATATCATCATCAAAGTCGTACCTGGTAATAGCAATAATAAATATAGCATAGCATTTATATTGTCGTAAGACTTGGGAGCAGTCTCGATGGTCTCTCTTCGATTTCAATGTTTTCTCATGGATCCAATTACCCCGGCAACTTGCCCGAACGTGAAATGTGTGTCTTTGACGCGGGATGCATTATTTAGCATAGAAACGCAAGCTCTTTATACATACATGAAAGTTTTGAGACCCGATAGAACCCGAAATTGAGCCAAGCTGCTGTTAACGCCGTTGCGTTGCCGGAATAAACGGCCGCATTTCGGAGATTTGGATCTTTTCAAAGTTATCGTTGTCGTGTCTTCTTAACAGCGTCAAAATTTTGAGGGAAAAATAAAGCCTACCGTAGTGGTATCCAGTTTGACAGGAAAAATTCGCTGGGTATTAATTCTTTTTCCAGGCCGCCATCACTTTTTGCGAATGTCTGAAAAGCTTTCTAAAAATTTGCAAACCATTACCTCCGATAGATAAACATTCCCAGATCCGTTATTTGCTAGAAATCCCATATACCAAGCAAAGGTCGAAGCTGGTGCTAATATTAAACTTATCGATGAATTGTTTTATTGACCTGTAACCAAAACATTGTCACAGTATAGCCTGGAAAGGACCAGCGTTATGAAAGCCGAAGTAGTATTCGGAGTGATGTAATGTATATTTTCATATTTGTAACCAAGCTGTGTTCTGAAAATGATAGGTTGAGAAGCTTACTTACCCAGCCGTTACCTATTCGCTTTGAAAAGCACATCAGCAAAAACGGCATCCATCCACACCGGATCATTTGAGAAAAATAAAACAGTGGCTGGCTTATCACCAACATCTATTTCAATGATTAGAAGGTATTTGAATAACTTGCTTTTTTTCAACAACCATTTCGTTGCATACCGCGTGAAATTGGCTTCGGAAGCCTGAGGGTGAGGTGCTTTCAGGAAATCACCTCTTCGCGCATGTACGCAATATCTAAAGGGCTCTTTTGGTCACGAGTCCCGCTTTTGCGAAAATAAAGAAGCCCTGGGTAGCCGTCGACCAAAATATGCTCACACTGGTCCATCAAGGTCTTTTTTCTTGATGATAGCTTCGGCTTCTTTGACAGCATATTCTGAGGGTATCATCAGATCGAGGAGTTTAGCCCTCATGTGGGAGAAATATAGGTGGCTCTAAAATCATTTTTCCGAATCAACTGATTGGGATAACCTGGAAATATATACCAGAGCCCATGACGTGAGGCTGTCTCATTTTCTTGAGCGGTTCTAGCGTTGAAAATCTACAGCACCCCAATCGATGCAAACCGGCCACTGCCATTGGTGGACGCTTAATATATTATGAGGTCATTTATAATTATTTACTGCGAATGTCGGGATTTATACGTTTGAATATCCGTACCTTTTTTCCATCATAAAATTAATTTTCGGTATAATCGCTGGAAAGAACTCTTGTATAAATATAAATTGCTGGATAACCCCAGAGTCGTCGATATTGAATACAGGGGTTCTAAAAAGAATTCAATAACCCCGAAAATTATGTACCTGTTAGTTTGGTCCGCGATCCCCAGCAATGCAAAAATCTCGAATAACTGGTTTCCCAACCCGGCCCCGCTTTTTATGGCGTGGAATGGGATTGAGAATTTACCTAAATCAAATCTCTACCCAGAAAGGGAAATGATACCTTTCCAGCCTGGTATAATACTGTTTCGTAACCCACGCATTATGGCTGGACTGAATTATCGTATGCCAACATGGAATGGTAAGGGTTACTTGTTTTCAATTTGCCGGGAGATGATTTCTGTAGGTAGCCATGCTTCATTGATGCCATAGTATTGAACAATACAAAATACTTTAAAAAATCGGTTTTGAAAATTGTATATTTTTATGACTCACATGCTAATGATAATGCGAGAAATGCTGTACATGGACGAACCAAGTATGATGGCATTCGGTAGTTGGCGGATTACAGAGATTGGATTTGAGGTATCCTGGTTGTCGTTTCAAATACGATGTAGAGTATTTTGGGTGTGGAATAAATGGGGATGTGGACACAGCCTCAGGGTGGGAGAAGATCCTTGTTCCGATGTGGCTTTTGTTTTCCAAAGCTTAAATACACAATGGAACAGAAGTCCGTTGAAGCGCTGGACTTTGAATTGGTGGACAAGCGAAAAAGATTTACATTTTGAGGCAATTTTGAGTGGATCCAGCTGCGGTGGAATGATGGTGAGTTACGACATTTCGGAAGGCCTAGGGTTAGTTGTCTTTTTCAATTTGCCGATTTTTATTTGGCCCATTGCTATTTTGCTGATTTTTGTCGCGCATGCTAATTAGACCCCGTAGTTCTCAGGAATGAAAACTTTAATTACAAGAGCATGATTTAGTTAATGACTCCCAAATCTTTACCAGATCTAATTAGCGTATAAATTAAGGAAGTTTAAAAATTTTTCGGACTTAAAATTTTTCCGAGCCAGACAATAAATA
>JBBGBA010000354.1:0-47513 GCA_038088335.1 Mesorhabditis sp. LJ9110
TTTTTATATAATTTTTTCCCAAACTTTATAAGCCCAAGCTTAAAATTTTCGACGTCGATTTTCCTTTTTTCGTTATTTTGACCCAAATCACACGTTTCGCATTCTCCAGGTCAAAGAGCTTTTGGTACCCTTGCCAGCCGTGTATGACAAACTAGAGCCGAAATACAAATTTCGACTTTGGACCAGGAAAAATTAACACAGGCGACCCAGACTTATAATTCTTATAAAAAAATTTCTAGCGATTTTTGAGGGAACCAAACAACTTTCCGGTAGGTTTTAGACCATGGCGAACATTTTGAGATACTCGGCGCACTAATAGGACATATGAGGGGTGAGCTTTTACTGAGTCTTACCTTTTTTTACCCATGAAACGGCAATTCTCCACCATTCCGTTTCTTTCCGATGTACAGTTGGCGTATTTTGGTGTACTACGTACTACTTCAAGGGCTAAATGGACGGTTTGTAGCCGATATCTCGACAGAGATTTTTCCGAAAAGTTTTTTCAACTGTTCTAGAATCAGCTCGGCCTGCTGAGCATTTTGACATATAAAAATTGAAAATCCGTTTAGTGACCTTATACGACACTCGCCAACTTTGAAGTGTTATAACTCGCTCCAGAAGTGTTTCCCAATAGTTTTTTCAACTGATCCTGAACCAGCTCGAACTCCTGAGCTTTTTGGTATATAAAAATCCAAAATCCGTTTAGTGACCATATAACGCAATTTTCCCTTTTTCTTATATCCTATCGATTGCTGCCTAAAGAGGTAATTTGCAGTTGTGACTTTGCTATTTTCTTTATAGGCGCGGTTTTGACGATGAAGCCCGGATATGTGTTTTGCCTTCCTATCATGGTTTGGTATATCGGTTTTTCGATATGGTGGCTGTCAACTTTAGGTCCTTTACCGACAATTTTACGGCGTCAAAACGTTGCGCAAGTGAAAATCAATGGTACAGGTAGAGTTTCAGATGGCTGGCCATAAAAAGGTACGGGTTTTCATGATTTTTTTACGAAGTTTTGGTATATTAAAGTAGTTTCGCTATTGTATTTTATATTATAGAATATTAGACAATAAATCACTAATTATACGTGTAATTACAATGTATATTTAACCAGTATATGTAGAGTATAGTATACCAGTATAATTACAATGTACCGAAACCCCCACCGTGGTGTCACTGCCGGAGAGGAGATTAACGGAAGGGGTAGTGGCACCATGGTGCCGATTCTCGGTGACAATGATGACATGGTCAACTGAGCCGCTTGCTCTCCCGTTTGCGGTTTCCAGCTAGGTCTAATTAGGTTGGTGAATTAGCAAATGGATGAAGAATTGCCGGAAGTTGCTCATAAAACGCATAGAATCTCACATATATAAGTTATATAAGAAATTGTTCCTAACCATTACGAACTAACTACTTATTACCAACTACTAATCAGGATATTTATCTCCAAATGACTTTGGTAAGCTTGAGTACTTTTTTCCTTTACTGCGTACTTTTTGCAGGATCCGAATGACGTGTATTCTACGGCTGAGCGTCTGTATGACCAGCTCTGCAAGCTGCGAACGACCGAGGACAAAATCCGCTCGCGCAACCGCACGGAGGTACGTTTTCGGTTGCGGGTTTCTGAACTCGGTTCGAACGGTGGTTTCGGGTTGTTGGGAAGGTCAACTTTGTTTCCTTAGGTACCGGAATATCACCTAGAAAGTTATTTACTCGACGTACTCTTTTCTCGCCTTGTTTTTTGAAAGAATAAAGGGTGAGTACCCGCGAGGATAGAACCGGAATTGTTTCCCTGAAAAGCCGTAGCGCAAAACTGCTCCGGCGAACACTATCTTATACCTTATTTGTCGAAAAGGACTATTAACTACCTCACCCGCCTCTTAGGGTTTAAAGGGGCACCGAAATCGGCTGCACGGCGCCCTGCGTTGATGCCTGGCAAATAGCAAATAGTCTTTTGCCGCTGTTTGGACGTGAAAACGCTTGGATTTCAAAATTGGGAATTTTGATCATTTTAGACTTTTTAATTATGAAAATTGACCGGAGAATCACCGAGATCGAGAGATTGAGTCCTTACAAGGCATTACGACATGTAATCGCCGCGCGCTCAAAAAGGCTCCTTCCAATACTCTCTCCGTCTCCGAACTTTCGAAAGCCCCTGCTGATCTTTTCCAGCCCGATAAGCCCTCCGTTTTTAGGAAATGGTCTACTTTGCGTTGGCCAAGCGCAGCTGCAATCTATCAAGCCGCGAAGAATGGGACGTGATCAAGCGATGGAATGACTGCGACAAGCAGATGATCGATGCCGGCGTTCGGCGCGAGCACCGTGCCCAGTCCGCCACCATCTTTGTGGGTTCGGGTTCGATTCGTGAAAATCACGGGCACTTCAATTTAAATAGCGGTCGGATTTGCAGTAGCCAGTTGAAAGAGCGCCTACAGGTTGCCCAAGATTATTAATTTAGAAGGCAAAAAACGTAATTGAAAGGGTTTATATTCAAATTCTTGGAGCCCGAAAAGCACCTACAAATTGTTAATTTTATTTCCCGCTGAATTCAAAACTGGCGCTCCGTTAAAAAGCAATTTAGGAGCTGGACCTCACCGTTCGGCCCATCCACGTCGGGCAGTATAGCGAAATTATCTGCGAGGAGATCAACTTGGCCCAATCGATCTGCAACAGCGACTACGCGCCACTTCAGCCGCTCGCCCTTCGAAGGGTAGGTCTCGAAAACCGACCTTTAAACCGGATTCAGGCCCTCGAGGCCTACGCTCGGACGGTCGCCACTCAGAATGCTGAAGAGCTAAAGGCGGCGGAGAAAGCGACGTCGATCGTTTACACAAAATGGAAAGCCGCAGTAATTTTATTTATTTTAACATTTCACATAGCATTTGACCAAAGTTTTTCTTATTGGCGCAAAAATGCCTATTTAGCTAATAGCACGTCTTTAATGCTTTTTTTTTGTAAATTGGCCGATATTTTAAAAAGCATATCTGTCTAAAGATCAATTGACTATAACAGTTTACTACAATTTCAGTGGGATGATTGCATGGCCGTCGTGAGGGAGCGGAAGCTGAGTGTCGCTGCCGTCCGGGCCGCCTTTGCAGATGATACCCAAGTTGACGAAGCCTCCATCGAATGGCCGCTCGTCGAAATCTACCCGGTAGCTTAAAAAGCGTTTTAACCATTTGAAATAGAACGATTTTCACAAATCTAATAAATTTTCGAAAATATCGATATTTGGTCATTTTAGACCTAAAAAAATCAATCTCCCGCCGAAGACAAAATTCTTAAATAAAATTTGCAGTTTCAATGCCTAGAAATAGTTAAAACCCAAGTTCAAAACATGAGCTACTAAAAAATCCCTCTATGAATGTAAAAATATTACCACTTTCTTCTTCTTCAGATGGAGGGTATCTTTACCTACCCGGACGTGTGGAAGGAGGAGGAGGCCGTCCAGAGCCCCGATGGGTCCGAAGAGGACGTGTTCACCGACACCGAGCTCGACGACTTGGACCGTCAGCTTGAACAGGACGGGACGGCGTCGAAGAAGAACACTGCGGAGGGCGAGCAGCTCCACAAGAACGACCACCAGTTGGCCCTCGGGGTGGCGACCTCCGAGGACGAGGTAGCCCCTAATGTCGGCTTAGTAAGGATAAAGACGTAAAATACTTTCTCTCCCCTACTTACCTGCGATCTTACAGGACCCCGTTCTCGACGGAGATCAGGAGCCGAACGGGAAGCAGGACAGCGACAACGACCTGCTGACCGCCGCGATCGAGGAGGTGTGGGCGCGACTGGGCCCCTATACCCACTAATTTTTCTCGTTTAACAATTCGAATCTCTGATATCTTTGAATCAACTCGCTGATGAATAAATCGTTATGCCACGGCCTATTTGTTGTGAACAACCTTGAATACCGCAGCAAAAGAAAAGCGGGAACGCGATCTTTGGGACTCGAAAGGAGTTTTTAAAAAAAGGGCATTCGCTTTTCGCTTTCCGAACAAGGGCTAGATTCTTGTTGCAAAAAAACTTTTCAACAGTTATTCTGCCAAAACTCGGGCCTCAAATGCCACAAATTCTGGGATTTGATTTTGGCTCAGACAACGTGCGTCCCCTAAAATGGCGCGCTCAACTTACCTTCCTTGAACTGCTCAAAACGGTTGCTGTTTCAGGTGCTTCCGCCAGCCGCGCGTGGAAAAGGGCGCCCGGGGGAGACAAAGGTAGCCCCGGTCACCCGCTTCAGTCTCAATCACAACTGCAGAAATCGCTATGCCGGCGCTGTCCGGAATCGGCCGGCATCCAGACGGTGACCACGCGCTACGGCCCGGCCCTTTGCCGCGAATGCGCGCAAGATTTCCTGTTTGTTTTCCTTCGGTCGCTTCCCGCGGCTTGGCCTCTAAAATTTTAAACTTTTAAAAGCTATTTCGCTACTCGTGATCTTCATAAATTACGACCTAAAAGATTATATTGGAACGTACATAGGCAACCAACTAGAAATTACCTTTTCCCAGAACTGGGGCCAGGGCATATCGTGGAACGGGTTCCAGGAAAGTTTCATCGTGACGGGACTTGAGCAAAAATGTCGTTTCTTCGTCGGCTTCATTTTATTTTTTGGTAATTTTGGGCTCAGCAATCCTACCTTATATAATTTTGGAGTGTATCTCTGTGTGTGTGTGTGTGTGTGTGTGTGTGTGGATGTCACTTTCGAGGCCCGATTTGAGGGCCTTCCCGTGTCCAAAATGCCCTAACTCTCCGTCACCCGGGGGAATCGACCCTCCTCTTGCCGATGGCGCTTTCAGAATCCCGATAAAATCAAGTTTACAAAGTTAAAGCCGGTTTTATTGATTTTGGGGTTCCGGGGGCAAATTTTGCATAATGTGAAAAAATACAAATTTCCTCATTCTTGCCAGTTGCACTCGCGAGTTTGGTCGTCTTTTTGGGATCTGCTTTGACCTTTCCATCCCCTGCCCCGGGCAGTCCTCTTGAGCGATAAAAGGGTTGTTTGGCGCGTGCTGCCAAGCATTGCATGGTGTAGTGGTTAGCGCTCCCTTTTGGATTTTCGGATACGTTGTTTTTCGGAATCGTTTCGGAGGGTTTCTTTAGGGACCATTATAATTGTCATAAGCCCAGGGTAACCATTGGGGGGCCCAAAAATGCCGCCGGTTGGGCCCTTTTAAAAGAGCTCCCCAAGCTGCGCCGAGGTTTAAAAACCCCTAGCCGCCAAAGTCATCAGACAGGAGCCCCCTTGGCCCAGGCTTAAAAAGCGCCCTCCCACCCCATTTAAACGAAGCCAGCCGCTAAGTGGCCGCAGTTTTGGGGCCAGGCCGTTGGCCCGGTTTGGCAAACCGTAACTAGCCCGAGGCAAAAAGCGTTGCGCAAACGGGTTAAAAAAAGAATTTCGCCCCGGTGGCTTAACAATTTGCAAAATTCCCCTTAATTTGGAGGTTAAATGTTTCACCAATTGGGGACTTTCAGCCTTTTCCCCCTGGGGGCCCCCTTAACCGCCATGGCCGAACAGTACCCCAAACGGGAAACTAAAGTGGGAGCTCGGGCCCCAAGCAAAAGCTCGTGGGTATAAACGACCGCCCGACGCGTGCAGCTTTAAAGGGGAAAGGGGCCAAGCCAAACTTTAAAATGGAAAAAACAAGGTTTTTTCTGTGGTTACATCTGACGGATTCAAAAGGGCAAAGTTCGTTTCTTGTGTGGGGAACAACCCGGGCCCTCCCCTGGGCCCTGTGGGAGGGGAAATCCGCTACCAATCGGGGGTCAACCCAGCCCCTTGAAGCCAATTTTTTTTCTCTTTTTTCAAATTTCCGTTTTTTCAAAATACAAATTCAAAACCCCAAAGAATTCCATAAGTTTATCCCGCCTTTTGCCTAGTTTAAAGGTTTTACGAATTTCGGGTGCCGGAAACCCCCGATTGAATTTTGCGCCTTTTAAAACCGAGAACCCGACGGCAAAAACAGCGAAACGTTTTCGCAATATTGTTTGATTTTCGGCTTGCAATGGGAAATGGTACTTTATAAGTCTGACAATTTTTAGATTTTGTCAAAAAGTTTGTTTTTTTTTCCCTTTTTTCCCCCAAAAAATTTTTAAACCAAAAAAATGACCCTTCCAGCCTTTTCCGGGGGAAAAAGAAAAACCCGGGGGGGGTTTTACCCCCTTTTTTTTCATCCGCTCCCGGGGAGGCAGAAAAAAATTAGCCCCTAAGTAGCGGGGGTTTTGTAAACCAAATTAAATAGGGCCCCAAAAAAAAAGAAGCGTCAGTGATCTGCGGCTTTCTATAACTGAGACAACCATTCAGAACGCTGTCTGGTCTGTACCTTTGACAGTCATTGGGCACCGATGGGTTTCCGCCCCTACGTCAGCAAGCAGAAATGACCTTTTACTGCCCCCCACATTACTTATATTTTATCGTCGTGTGATTGATTGATAAATTTGAACTGCACGCCGATTTGAACGCATAAAAGAGAGCACAATACAGCCCTTGGACGTACCGAACGTTCGCCTCTATTTGTTGTGGCTATGCACTATCGAAAGTGAACGATTTTAGTCCCATCTATCTCGACACCGGTGGCAGATGGGGATGGTTATATGCACAACGCTCACGCTATCAAATTCGCTGCCGGCCGCTGTCCCGAGCCGCTTTTTAGCTCAAATGTTGCTTTTTCTCCTTTCAATATTTTTCTCATAAATTCTTGCCTGTAATATCTTATTTTACAAGATATACAAATTTCAGGTAAACCAGAAGCTGCAAATCTCGCAAAAGAAGAAAGCAAAAATGTCAAACCGCTTGAATAGCAGTGAGTTTCCTTGGTTTTGACAATATACTTTGCAATTTAGACCCCGACGCAAGACGCCGGCTAGATGAGGAACAAGTTGCCCACCTGTTGAGCCTAAAACTGCCGATTCCGCCGAAGCTGAAGCGGACGCAGATGGAAATGCAGCGAAATCAGGGTAAACTGATTTAGGTTTTTTGTTTTTGGCTTAGATTTACTGCAAGTAGGCCTGGAAAACTTTAATTAGCGGCTGAATGCATAGATTTTTGTTTCAAAAGTTTTGAAAAGTATTACCTTTCTTTTTACAGGCACAAACTACTACCAGAATCACAGCCACACTCAAGGATTCGGGCCAGCCACCAGAGAGGGTCAAAATCGCTACCCCGCTCAGCCGCGGACCAGCGGCCAGCGGCGCGGGGGCGCGACAAAACGAGAAAACAATCGCAAAACTGAAGACGAGATGGCTGCCGGGCTCAAGTCGGCCATCGCAGCTGCCAAGAATTTGAACACCGCCCCGCAAAAATACACTGTTGATGTCGACGGACCCGAGATAACACTAATCGAGCCGTGTTTTGCGCCCGTACACGATGAAATTGATGATACGCCTTCAAAACCAGGAGCTTCGATTGCAGTTCCTACGACCCCTGCAGCGAGTACATCCGAAACGAAAAATAGTGAATTACCTGGACCTCTTCCGCTTTCGGCAAAAGAGCCAGCTGTCAAGGATAAAGAAGAAAACGCCGCTCCTATCGCATCAAGCTCCGCACCCGCGAAACCGTCAAAAGGTGATGGCTTTTTCAACAAAATCGCGAAAAAGATCAAGCTGAAGAATCCGTTGAAGCGGAAAACCGCAAAAGCTCTCGAAAAGATGGACCCGATTATGGAACACGGCGATGAAGAAGCCGAGGTGGAGCCGAAAATGGCATCCCCGCAGCCTGTCGTTGTTTTGGAGCCTGTGGATATCCCAGAAATTGTTGTTACTGATTCAGAAACGATCGTCGAGCCGGTAGTCGAGGTTGCACGCGAAAAACCGGCGAGTGTTCGGCAGAAAAAAGAAAAGCCGAAAAATGAAGAGCCCGAGTTTCGGCCCACCGGAATTTTGCAGCCAGATCGGGTCAAGAAACGGCAGAACCAAGCGGCCACTCCGGCCCAACAAAGCACGAATTGGCAATTCCAGCAGCAGCACTATGGTCCGCCACAAAACGGATATCAGCATGGATATAATCATTACTATGGGCAGCCGTATTCGAATGGATACGCGGAAAATTGGCAAAACTATCCGGACGCGCGTGGCCGGAATCAAAGGCCGATGCAGAATCCGGCGCGAGGCCAAGGTGCCAATCGGGGCAGAGGAAATGGAAATGTTCGCGGATTCGAGCGGGCCGCCCGAGGCACCCAACGGCCAGTTTTTGAGCCGAAAAATGTGGCTGTACCAACAAAAGCACCGTCGGAGAATGGCGGAAGGCTGCCCGGGGAACGATCGGCGTTCGCCAGGACAGTTATGGCACGTATGCAGAAGAAAATTGAGGAGGAGCCGAGGGTTGAGACGGCTGACGAGCAAGAGGCCGCCCAGTGCGTCGACAAATTGATACGCGAGGTCATCAAGACGGAGGTAGCTGCGAGAAAGGCTGCCCAAAAAGTGGAGAAGGCTGCTGTGCAGTCGGTCAAACAAGTTGAAGTCGCACAAAAAGCGGAGCCGGCGAAGCAGATGGTTAAACCCGTGGAACCGGTAAAAAGCATCGAAAATGTGCCGAGAGTGGAGCCGACTGGGATTTCATATGTCCAGCCAACCAAGAAAGTCGCCCAAGAAAGGTTGGAAACTTTTTCATGTCCTTTATTTTATCCAACCGCTTTTTTACTTATAAAATCATCTTTTTCAGTGTCGCAGATGGGCTCGATCTGACGATGTTCTCATTCCTGGATGCGCACGACAGGGCGGAAGCGAGTGCGCTATCTGCACTGTACGTTTTCCATTGTCTTTTATTGTTACTTATTTTTCAGGAACCTCGATGCGGCGGAAAACGATGAAGATAGAGCGTCAATCGTCAGGACAGCGTTATGGGCAAGTGCGCAGTGAGTTTTTCACTTTTTTTAAATGCAGGGGGTTTATTTAATTTCTAGATCAACAAACTATAACTTATTTTCTAGGGAACCGCGCAGCCTAGGCTCTGAGCAACTTTCCTACACCCATCTCACCCAAATTGCCCAGCACTACGCGGCGATGAAAAAGTGAATCGATGATTTCTAAAGAATTCCTATTCTCTTAAAATATTCAGACTTGCCAAGTTTTTAATTTAGACTTTATTCATCGTATCGTAAATGATCTTCATTTGTTACGATTGTTATTTTGTGTAGTGCCTTGCAGTTCTGTTGTTGGGCCACACCAGTTTTTCCTTCACTTCCGTTGCGAATTGTATTCTTTGTGTGATTTGAAATCGCCCATTCCATGTGAACCGTTTAATAAAAGCTTGGTTAACGATATTTGATCACATTTAGGCGGTGTCGATATGGTTTTCGTGAGAAAATACAGAATATGCAGCGGAAAAGGCACGAAATAGCGTGGAAACTTGAGAGACGTTGATCACCGGGGCCGAAATCACAGTTTTTCGATGGAATTGGGTGTTTAGAAAGTAAGATAATAATATTATTGTTATAATCATTACAGAATTGTACAAGTGGTGCTCTTGACGGGGCGGCCCACCCTCGGCGCCAAGTCCTCATATTTTGGCGGCGCGTCGACGGCTGGCATTTGTTTCTTTGGCTTTAAATGAGAGATTAGGCTTTTTGCGGGTCAACTAGCAGAGATTCTTTAGGAAATTGTAGAGCAGGTTACCTGGATGCCGGTAACAGTGTGGCCGTGCTGTTGGCGCTGTTGCGAGGAAAAGCGGCGCTCCTTGTTCGCCACGATGACCACTTTTTTGCTGAACAAAATTGCGTGAGCCGGGATTTCAGCGTCGTATCGGTTTTTCCAATTGTCTCTGCCTGTTTGCCTTTTTTAGACTGGGCTAGCCAAGTGCTAGCGCAGAATTGGTTAGTTTTTGCACTAAAACGCTGGTTGTTCTATTTTTTTTGGAATTTTGCGCATAATTGTTCCCGATCATCTTAATTTAAAATATTTAGTTTAATTAGTCCTGGTCGACTTTCTAAATTGTCACAACTAGCTTGCTCGTTTTTGCAAGCTATCAACCACTGGGGATTTTGGTTTCTAAATTTCATTTTCGAGTTTTTGCTGTCAAATCACTGATTTTTTTTGTCTTAGTCGACTTTTAAAAGGATGATTTGCGCTCCGGTATCTCAATTTTAGACATTTTTAATGTAATTGATCCCCGGCTACACGGTTTTAGAGGTTTTAGTAGTTTTAGTAAAGAGCTCCATGTTTTTAAACGTATTTTCGAGCCCACCTGCTGCCGACTCGTCCATCTGCCGAATTCCGCCGATGCGCAATGAACGTCGCGTCGTCCATCTCCCGCCGCAACCACGTGGCCACCGAAAATTTCGGCATTTAGCGGAGTTGTCGACGTTTTTCAGGCGAAATGTGAATTTTTCCGCGCCGTTTGGGCGTGAGCCAACCCCCGAGGAAATTGGGCCTGATTTCCACCGGAAACCAGGTAATTACGAGGAGGCGTAGGGCAAAAAAATTGGGTGGATGTTTCATATCAGTTACTTCGAATTAATGAAGTTACCAGCGCCCAAAACCCGCTACGCGGGCCTTGTGCGCTGGAATGGTGCGTTTGCATGAGAAATTTGACTTTCCGGTAGCTCGGCTCCTTCGGACCCCTTCCTGCACCGACCACACACGCGCGGGCAAGTTGCAAGAATGAGGAAATTTGTATTTTTTCACATTATGCAAATTACCCCCAAAAATGAATAAAACCGGCTTTAACTTTGTAAACTTGTATTTTATCGAAATTCTGAGCACGCCATCGGAAACAGAAGGGTCGATTCCCCATGTGACGAAGAATTAGGACATTTTATGCACGGGAAGGCCCTCAAATCGGGCCTCGAAAGTGACATCCACACACACACACACAGTTACACGCCAAAATTATATAAGGTAGGATAATGAATTCAATGGAAAAAATTGCGACATTCATGTCGGGTAGGCTAGCAGAGATCTTTTGGGAAGGTGTGGGCGGCTGTCGAGAAAGGTTAAGCTTAGTAAAGATGGTTTGAAAAATCCAATTTTCTGCTAATTTCTGCTAGTATAAGATAGTAATTACCGCCATTAATGCGCAAATCACCGAAAAAAAGGGAAGCTAGCAAAGATAATTAAGGAATCAGATCTTTTAGATCTTCTTTGGCAGGCTAGCGGAGATTATATTCCGCTCTTCCTTATCTGAAACTCACCGCCGTCGGGTCCGAATCGGAGCTGATCTTCTGCTTGGCCACCGCGGACACTCGGCGCGGCGCCGGCACGGTGCGGGCGCTGGAAAACGAATTGTTGCGTATTTCAGGCGAGAATTTTGGTCTTAAAATAGAAATTGGCAGAGATTGGGGTCCTGGAAGACCTGAAGAAATCCCCTGGTTATTCCGGGAGGCTGTGATTAGGGGCTAGGAGGAACCCATACAAACCTTGACGAGGTCGGGGCTGCGGAAGGGGCTTCACGAATGGCCACGGTATCGATAAGGAGGAGGGCTGTACGCCCATCAGCCACTAGACCGGAGATGTTGATACGGATGCCGGACGAGGGGGAAGAGTCCAAGCTGGAAATGACGTTTTAGATTCCTATCTCTCTGTCTCTCTCCCTTTGTCTCCCGCGCTCTAGCAATATAGCTTTCCGGCAAACTCTAACTTTATCTCTCTCTCTCTCTCTCTCTCCCACCTACCGTAATACCAACGATGGATGTGGCACCAGATGATGAACAGGCATTCCAGTCTTTTCACCACACCTAAGCAATCCAAAATTCCTCCAGAAACTCGTGCTCACTTTTGTGGGGTGGGCGTGACCTCCTTCGTCGTTTCCTCAAGTTTGATCCCCTTACTTCCCCAGAAGAACAGCTCCTGCTCGGCGGTGGCCGCTAGCGAGTAGCCCTCCCCGCAGACGACGTGCTACAATGCAACGTTTTTGATTTGGTGTTTTCTGACCCTTTAAACTTCTTCCAGGCCGAATTTTTTGGATTTCAGAAAATATTGAATGTCCTGGATAATAGCCTAGTGCTCACCAGAACGGTCTTCTGTAGAAGTCCCTTGACGGAAAGTGAGCAGCATGTTGGGGTACGGTGCCGAGCCCACCGATTCCCAGCTCCCCCCAAACGTTTCGACCGAACAGGTGAACATGGCCCGAGTCGAGGATTACTGTAAGTTTTCGTGATTCGACTCTCTCTCTCTCTCTCTCTCTCTCTTTCACTCTCTCTCTTCTCTCGCTCTGGCTACTCTCTCTCTCAATCTCGCTCTCTCCCACGCGCTCTCTCTCACCTCCTGTGTGATGCCTTCCGATCGTTACATCCACAACACGTCCCGGAAATCCCTTGACGACTGTCGGCTTCTCGATATAATCAAATGCGTTCTGAATTTGGTGTTCTGTACACCGTACGTCACTGTACGCTTCAGTACGTTTCAGTACAGAACAGTGCGCTACAGAACGTCGCAGTAGCTAGAGTATGCGATAGTCCTAGGCCTAAGCCTGAGCCTACGCCTAAGCCGCGGCCGACGCCTAAGCCTAAAAAAGCCAAGCCCAAGCCTACGTATAAGCCCACACCAAACCTAAAGTAAGCATGACTTGCCTTGGCCTCCCTCGAGAAGAACCCCTGCCGTTGCGCCAGATTCAACTTGTTGTTCCGGTTGGCGCCCCAGGCGATTAGTGCACCGTCGACTGGAAAGTTTCAAGGTGAACTGACTTCGTTTTTTGAAACCCGTCAAAAGCGCGCTAGCATCCGGTCCGCAGCGCACTGCCACCACACTTGAAGGAGTGGGAATGTCGATCTAAAGGTCAATTTTACAGGAATTTTTAGTCCACATTTTTTACAGTACTGTGACGTTTTGAAGAGACTTATAGGATGAAGCTCCGGCCTGTCCCTTGAAAGCTGAAAGCTTACCTGTGCCGGCTTCAGGGTCCATCCATGGCCCTTTCCCCAGCCCCATACACCGCCACCCTCACAGAGCACGACCACGTGCTCATCTCCGCAGGCTACTTCCAGGACGTTTGTGCTGAAATTGGGCAGGATAGCAGAGATCATTGAGAAGCAGAGATCCTTGAGGAAGGGAGGGCAGGATAACAGAGATCATTGAGGAAGACTGGATTCGACCTACCTAAATAACGCATCCAGAATACAAGGTGAGACGAGCCGGGAC
This sequence comes from Mesorhabditis sp. LJ9110, assembly GCA_038088335.1. Classification (NCBI taxonomy): domain Eukaryota; kingdom Metazoa; phylum Nematoda; class Chromadorea; order Rhabditida; family Rhabditidae; genus Mesorhabditis; species Mesorhabditis sp. LJ9110. Next base: position 13,066 of record JBBGBA010000354.1, read on the forward strand.
CCCTCCCCAGATTGACACATCCCACCCTCTCCACACATCCATACAGTACCCCGATCAGCGCAGAATATTCTAAAAAATAATCATCGTATTTTAACGGATTTTACGTTCTTTTTGACGCAATATTTTTGCTCCTATCACCATCCCTTTAAACCGGAAACACCTACGAAAAACCCCGTCCAGCAGCCGCGCACTGGATCCGCATCTCGCGCAACGACTCCATCCGCGTTGGGCTGCTACGGTATTTCTCAAAAATGGCGATCACCAAGTTTGCGTGACATTTTATACCGTATCTCCAAGGCCGAGCTGCCCGATGCCGTTCTCACCCCAGGAGTAAACCTCACCGCTCGAACACACGGCCAGGAAATGGTTCGAGCTGAGGGAGACCTAGATAAAGCATTAACCTGCACATGAGGATCAGTCTAAGTCTAAGCCTAAACCCAAGCCTCAGAGTAAGCTTAAGTAAGCCGAAGCCTAAGCCCAAGCTTAAGCCCAAGCCAAGCCGGAAACCTGTCTAATATGCGTCTTCGCCGGCAGTCCATCAATCGGCTCCAAGCCCATCGTCGACAAGTCCATACGGTAAAGCGTGGATCTGGCGCTTCCGCCACGCAGCTTTGGGCGGAATGGTACGGTAACTCGGCCTCGGGTGAGACGCTGAAAGCGGAAGAAGGATAAGTTAAGATTAGCCTCTAACAAGCTTAAGCCTAAGTTTAGGATAAGCCTAAGCGGACCTAAGCCCAGGCTTAAGTAAGCCTAAGCCTAAGCCTAAACCTAAGCTAAACTTAAGCCTAACGAACCTGCAACGCCGCACTAGCTTTGGGCCTTGAAGCAGCTTCCAGTGACAGCAAATCCCGCACCAGCAGCTTCATCCCATTCGAATACGGGCCCCGAACCGGCTCGTATTGAGACTAGAAACAGCTTTTACGCACCTACAGTACCCGCATTACCTTGCATATCCGGTTGACAAGCGCGGGCAGGGAATCGGCATCGAATGCCTTGGCCAAGCACATCGTTTCGTACAAAATGCACCCGATCGCCCACATATCAGACTTTTCGTTGTACGGCTTGCCCTCGCACTGGAAATGGGAGGTGAGAGAGAGATAGAGAGAGAGCGAGACAGAGAGTGTGAGAGAGAGAGAGAGAGAGTGAGAGAGATAGAGAACCAGCGAATTGCCTACCATTTCCGGGCTCAAATAATGTGGAGTGCCAACCAGTGTCGTAGCACCTTTAGAAAGCGTATCAGCACCCATCAGCTTTGCTAAAATTCATGGTTGTCCAATCCAAGCCAAAAGCCTAGCATGCCAAGCTAATTCTAAACCTAAGCCCAAGCCTAAGCCTGAGCCTATTAACTTACCTTATCCCAAAATCGCCAATCTTCACGTCGCCCTCCTGTGTCAAGAAGATGTTGGCCGTTTTTAGGTCCCTAAAGGGTGGAAAATCTACCGTAATCCAAGCAGCTGAAATCCAGAAAATTCGAGATTACCGGTGCAACACGTTGTTTTCATGCAAATAAGCCACAGCCGAGCAGATCTGCTCAAAAAGGCCGCTGATCGTCTCCTCTGCGATGAAGTCGGTGCAAGCCATTAGGAATTGGGCCAGGGTTCTGGAAGGGTAAGTTTGAGCTTATGTATAAGCCTAAGCCCAAGCCTAACTAGGGAGGTATCTGAACTTGCCATCACTGCTATATTAGCCCCTCCCAGCGCACCCCTCCCATCGGTCCCGTGGCCTAGTGGTGTGCGCAAAGGTCGCTGAGTTTTACGACCAGGGTTCGGACCCAGTCACGATTTTTATTTTTTGCTTTTTGCCCAGCCCCTACTGTTTACATTTCCGAATCGGGAATAAGTTTTTCTTGACTCTGTGACCCATAAAAAGCTCAAGCGATGATAAAATAACTTCGGGGAAAAAAATTCAGGATTAGAAGTTCTCTAACTCCAAGTTGACAAAATCGTTAAAACCACCCGTTTAAGACTATGCAAGAATTCCAAGAATGTAATTTGTCAAAAATGGAACAGTACATCTTGATCAGCAAAAAATTCCCTTTCGAATGAGCTATCTTACATGCGCTTTACGCCAAATTATCGAAAAGTCTTCGCCAGAATCACCCGAGCCTACCCTTACACCGCATTCCGAAAAATTTTCTGAGGAATTTTTTGTCAGCCGTATGTAATATAGCTCATTTGAAAGAGCTTTCTTTGTTGAACCAGAAACACTAATCAGTTTAGACTAAATTCCATTCCGCGGGATGATACAGGGTCTCAAAGATGGTGTTTTTCGTCATTTGGTGAACTTTGAACTCTCATAACTTTTTACCGTTATGCGCTCCCGTTGATTTTATTACATATTTGGAATTCTCCCATCAAGGCACGTCGAATGGTGTATCTGACTTCCCAAGGTTCGATGCCAATTTCAGATACCTCCCTAGTAAACCTAAGATAAGCCAAGCCCAAGCCTAATCCTAGCTTTCCTCAACGATCCCTGCTAGCTCCCCCTACCCTCCATCGGCATATTCCATCTCAATGAGCAACAGCCCGTCCTCCTCGAACGAGTCGAAGTAGCTGACGATATGGGGATGTTCCATCCGAGACAGGACTTCGACCTTCAAAAATGAACTTTTTGCGCTTAAAGGTAATCTATTGTCTTGGATCACCGAGATTTTTTCAAATTTGACTTCACGAGCCCTTTAATGGGATTTGGAACCTAGCGGCCACCTCACGCACCTCATTTTTAGCCAATTGACGCTCCGTGGCGGCCAGCTGATGCATGCTAATTTCTTTTATGATTACCAGCGTCTCATCTTCTCGCCGTCGGTATAGTACGGCAGCTCCGAAAGCTCCTGAAAACACGTGGCTGGGTTTTGACGCTAGGTCTAGGCCTATGCCAAGCCAAGCCAAGCCTAAGCCAAGCCAAGCCTAAGCTTAAGCCAAGGCAAGCATAAGCCAGGTCTAACAAGGAGTCGTTTTTTAGGTGCTTTTGGAGTTTCGGGACGGACCTAGCTAGTTCGATAGAGAAAAAAATTCTGAGCAACATCGCGTTTTCAAAAAGTGCTGATCGATAAAGGTGTTTTAGAAAATTTAATTTAATTAAAAACGTTCCCGGTTCCCGTTTGAGGTGATTTGCGGCGGTCGACCGCCCCCGCCATATGGGGACTTCACGCGCCCTGGATCCCGTCCTAGGCATGGCCAAGTGGCTCGTGCGTCGGCCTACGAAGATTTTTTTGGCCTTTTGCCACAAGTTCGATTCTTATTTATCGTTAACTTTTTGCTTTTTTGCTAATTAAAGTTTTATGCGCCGATAACGGGTTCAAGAACCAAAAAGCAAACGGTTAGCCAGCGCAAAGATTCGAACCCGAAGCAAAAGAAATGCTAAAAAGTTGGTAGGCAAGCGCGCTACCAATACGCCACTGCAACCTGTGATGAAGGCCTTGGCGGAAGGTTATGAATGGCGCCTTGCCAGCACCGAAAACGACGTGAACCGAGGAAATGGACCCGAAAACTGGAAAAAAAGCGCGAATTTTAAATTAAATTTTTTAAAATTCCTTTATCGATCAGCACTTTTTGAAAATGGTATGGTGTTCAGAACTTTTTTCACTATCGAACTAGCTAGGTCCCGTCCAGAAACTCCAAAAGCACCTAAAAGCGACTCCTTGTAAGCCAAGCCTAAGTCAAGTCTTATAACCTACCTTTACCAACGACCCGTATTCGCTCGTAGTTGGATATGGCGGAGGGGATGCGAAACACCTCCGCCTCGACACCATTCCGCAGCTGCGACAGTTTGAAGTAGACGGCCACGATCCGTCTAGAGGAGCGTTGCGTAGTCAGGAATTTTCGATAAGATACCTGTTGTGTGGCTGGATATCCGGAGTCGTGAAACGGGGGATGAAGCGGATGGAGACCTACAGAACAAGGGGTTTAAAGGGATGGTAACAGCTGGGGAAACGAGTCAAAAATAAGCGTGACAGCTGGAAAATAATTTTAAAGGCAGCGTGACAGCTAGGATACGTGAAACTTATTTTAAAGGGAGTGTGACACCTAGAAAATCGTCTCAAAGGGGCTGTAACGGCTGGTAAAAACCTTCTAAAGGTATCGAAACAGCTAGAAAACGGGAATTTAGCTAGGATTACGGTAATTCACAAGAAAAACTACGGTAACCCGGCACCAAAGATGCAAAATTTTTTGTTATTCCGCATTATGACACGGCAATCAGCCGCGGTTTTCTGTTTTTCCAGGCGGGACACAAAAATGGGGCAAGCGCCAGGGAAAATATGGGGTGCCCGGTTAATTAGAATGCGGGAGGAGAGAGAGAGAGAGTGAGAGAAAGAGGAGAGTGGAGAGAGGGGAGAGAGAGAGAGAAGAGAGTGTGAGAGAGAGAGAGAGAAATAGAGTGAGAGACGTGATCACCCGAACAAGTCGTGGAAATCCATCCGTGTTTTCCGGTGTGTGTCTCTTTTCTGAGTGGTTGAGTGGGGGCAAATAGGGCGGTTGTCAAGGAACCCGAAAAAGGCGGAAAGAAGGGTTAAGGAAAACTTACAATCAAATGTATTCTATTATTCCACTGAGACTGAGGGGATAGACTGTCAATAGGAGTGGAAGGGAATCGCGAATTTGGGGGGTAGGCTAGCAGGGATCATTTGGGAAAAGCTGTAATGGGTGAAAGCGGCCGCCACATCATATAGAAGGTCTTTAAGCAATAGGAAAGTCTGGGGAAAACGCGCAAAAACCCAGGGCAAGCTTGCCAAGATCCTTGGGGAAACGAAACGGGACTGAGAGAGCGGGCGGGAGAACGCGAGAGAAAATTATAGAGAGCGTGAGAGAGAGACGAGAGAGAAAAAGGGAGAGAGCAAGAGAGACACCATTTAGGAAAAGTTTTGACCTCAAAAATCACCTTTTTCACAGAAAGACTCTGCAGAATGATCCCAAGTTGTGCGCAGTTCTCGACAGCACTAAATTTGCATGCGAAAATGCCAGAAAGCCTACCTGACGAGAAAGAAGTCCAAAAATGACCCGTCGGCCAGCCGCTCCCCGATTAGCCAGGCGAAGAATCGCCGCGTTGGTGAGCCTTTTCGAAGCGCCGTTTTTGCGTCCACTATCTGAATTTGGGTTATTAATAGGTAAGCCTAAGCCCAGGCCCCAGCAAAGTCTTGGCTTCGGCCTAAGCCTAAGCCTACGCTACGCGCCAACGTACTCACCGTATTCGGATCATTCGTCAATGCCAACCGCCCATCACCACACTGTATGCTCAGCCCGCAATTCCGAACCAATCCTCGCGACGTTTTGGCTTGAACCGCGTCTAAAGAAGGGTTGTGTAGCCATGAGATCTTCATTTACCCTGCAACTGGCGGATCGTGGCGGAAAAGTCGGCATCGATGAGCTCGACGCCAGGTTGCACGCGCCTTGAGACTCCCTCATTCACACCGGAGTGCACGATGACGCATGAAGACATCGATGCATTAATGGGATGGCTAAAGGAGAGGCAATGGGAGAGAGAGCGAGATAGAGAGAGAGCGAGAGAGAGAGAGAGAGAGGGGGGAGAGACAGAGAGATAGAGATGAAGTAGACTGCTTCTAGCCCCCATGAAGCGGCAGGCAAGCTAGCAAAGAGCCTTTGTGACACGTAATTAGGAGCACATCGTTGGAGCCCGCGGAAAATTCCACGATCCGCTAGTAGCGGCCCCCAAAAAATACGTGTTGCCTCGGGAGACCCGACTCAAAAAAAGGTGAAACGGGAGGCCCTGTCACACTTATTAGTTGACGACCGACGGGAAATGGGGGGTCCCCGGGCCCCCATTTTGATTCCCATGGCAATTACACGGCAAATACAGGGTGTCCCAAAAAAAAAGACCCCCCCAAAAATTTGAGCCAGAGGGCACCTACGGAGCTGAAAATTTGCACAGAGGTAGCGAAGGCAATTTTCTATGAACAAGGAAAGTTTCAGCCCGATCGGCCAGCGGGTTTTAAAATTATAGCGAAAATACTTTTCATTTTAATTTAATATGGGATCTTTGAAATTTGCATCAAAGATATGCGTTATTCTTGCATTTACGAGCCGATTTTGCATAAATTTCGCTAAAAGTGCCATTTTCTTGATGGAGCTTTTGACAGACCTCATGGCGGAAACTATCGTTGACGCGAGCTTGGCTTAAACTTCAGCGTAAGCACCAACATAAGCCCAAATCTAAACTTCAACACTGTTTTCGAGCTCGTCGAACTCTGTTTTCGGGCCGACGAAGCTCAAATTGCCAAAATGTACAATAAGACGTGATTTGGAACGATAAAACAGTTGTTTTAACACTCTTTTTATTCTTCATACGCAATCGTTTTCCAAAAGCTCCATCAAGAAAATGGCACTTTTCAGCGAAATTTATGCAAAATCGGCTCGTAAATGCAAAGAATAACGCATATCTTTGATGCAAATTTCAAAGATCCCCATATTAAATTAAAAATGAAAAGTATTTTCGCTATAATTTTAAAACCCGCTGGCCGATCGGCTGAAACTTTCCTTGTTCATAGAAAATTGCCTTCGCTACCTCTGTGCAAATTTTCAGCTCCGTAGGTGCCCTCTGGCTCAAATTTTTGGGGGGGTCTTTTTTTTTGGGACACCCTGTACACACAGAAATCAGAGTTAGAAGCGATCAGAAAAGATTGATAAATGATAAAATAATAAATAGGTATAAGATAAAAAGGTAAGTTTTAAGTGAAGCCCAAGCGTACGCCTAAGCCTAACCTAAGCGAAGCTTAATCCGAAGTCTAAGCGAAGCCTAATTATAAGCTTAAGCAAAGCCTATGCCTAAGCCTTTCCCGAAGCCTGAGCGAAGCATAAGCGAAGCCTAAGCGCAGCCCAATCCTTAGCCTAAGACCAAGCTGATTCCTAAGCCAGCTTAAGCTGAAGTTGAAGCCTAAGCCGGAGCCTTAGTTTAAGCCTGACAAGTCTTTTAAGCCTTTTTTACGAAACGGCTGGCTAGAGAATACGGAAATTGTATGCATTCGAACACCAGAAAGGCAATGAATTTATTCGAATTTGCACCATTATCAAGTGACCCGTAGCATGTGAAGATCAAGAAAGGAATACAATTTTTACAGTATCTTAATTGGCAGTTCTATCAGCGCTCACTCGCGGAAGTGTTGTCATTTTCGTCAAGGGACCGTAAGGAGATGTTCAGGCTTTCTTCCAGCACTGCCAGTGGAGCCGGGCCGAAGCTCGGAGGTCGAGCTATCCGGGCGAAGAGAGGGGAGCTGAAAAAGTGCATTTCTTCGTAACCTTTCATAGCCACAAATCCCCCCCCCCAGCCGACCCGTCTACCGATTCGCTCCCTGTTCACTCTAGGTGTGTAAAATATGCAAAATACTTGCCAGAGCAAGACGAACATTTGGTATACTTTCACACCTGTAATGAACAAGACCAACAAAAGTTGGGTGCCGGCTCGAGGGAGAAATAACTGCACTCTAACCACAAGTCTATATAAGTTTGCCTTTCTAGCCCCTTTAAAACCAGCTTTATCCTGTGAAAACCGACCCCGTATTCTCTGTGCTCGTCCTCGACATCCGCGAGTCCCGCCGCGATTCCCGGAGGGATACGGTAGGTATCGAAGTCTGATCTGCCGACTCGTTCCTTTCGATTAATTGCTCCTTGTCGTCGGAGAGCAGACGGCGCTTCCGGATTTCTTGGGATTCCTCGTGGATTACCTGAAATTTCCTGAATGATCTCTGCCAGCTTGCCCTCTTGCTCAATGATCTCTGTTAGCCTTCCCTTTCTCTCAATGATTTCTGCTAGCTTTCCGGACTTCCTCAATGATCTTTGCTAGCTTGCCCTCCCCTTCCTCAATCCTCTCTGCTGGTTTGCCCTACCTGTGCATGTTTATCCCGGCTCTCCAATGTGATCACACACGCTATAATCAGGATAAATGTCCCAATTCCCATCAGGACAGGTCCTAAAATTGACAATTCACATTTTTTAGTTGTTTCCATACCAATATATTGTAAGCTCTTCAGTTGATAGGCTATCACAAAGTCGGTCTTCTCCTCTGCCGTCCCGTTGTTCAGGACTTGGTACTAGAACAATTTTTAGGTATTGAAATTTTAATGGGATGGTCTGACCTGGCTGAGGGTTTTGTCGAAATATCCCAGCGCCGTCATCCCCAAGCCCACAGAAATGATGATGCAGCCGAAGATCACCGCCCGGCATGCCGCCCAGACCGTCTGAAACAACAAATGGATTGAAAAATCTATTTAAAAAAATTGGCTTTACCATTTTTTTTTGCTTTTTCTTATTAGTAAAATCCAAGCATCTTATATGCTATGAAAAATTTAATTTTAACTTTAATTACCTAATTAGTCTTATTTTTTTGTTTTTTTACCAGCTGATGCTGCTGTTCAGAACACAGTTCGTAGTCGCTATATAAGAGACGGTGGGCGTCGATTAGGGACATTGCCCTTAAGAAAAGGTAAGACGTCATTTGGAGTGGAACGGAATTACGGAACGGACTACAAGGGTTGGCGAAAGAGCGAAAGAGAGAAAGAGCGAGCGAGGCCGTGAGAGCGAGAGAGAGAGAGTTAGAGAGAGAGAGCGATGGAGAGAGATGTATCTATCAAAAAGATGAAAATAGACGTCGAAATTTAGAGATAGCTAACTTTTCACGAGAGAGAGAGAGAGATATGGAGGGAGAGCGAGATGGAGAGTCTTAATAAATCTTAATAAACCAAATAGCTTCAGAATTTGGCCCTAAGGCGAAGGACCCAGATGGGCCAGACAATCCAATAGAATTCTAGAGATGGCCGTGCAAGGAAACCGAATTCCCCCTATTTTCCCCAGGCCGTTTCTCTTCGTATTGGACGAATGGGGGAAATGGGGAAGGTGTTGCCCCACGGAATCGAGAATTGAGAGCAATGGGGATTAACGGAGCCTGGGGGAATGATTTTAAAGGGATGGTGACACTTAGCAAAGTAAAAAACCAGCTGGTAAGGCCCTTTAAAGGGTCCAAAATCAATGGGAAGAGCGAAAACCCGAAAGGCCGCCTTCTTCCCTATGAAAAGCTCTCTATGAATAACTAAAAAATGGGTGGTTGGCTAGCGGGTGGCTATGCTTTGAACTTGCACTTCCTTAAAGGTCTTTGCTAGCCTGCCCTGTCCCTTACACTCAGGAATTTTAAAATAGGCTTTTATGGCCAATTAAGAGAATTCTGAGTTCGAATCACTTGCGGATAAGGTACTTGAGCTTAAGCCTGAGCCTACGCATAAGCATAAGCCTAAGCCTCAGCCTAAGCCTATGCCTAAGCCTAAGCCTAAGCCAGCCAAGCCAAGCCAAGTCTAAGTCAAGCTATCCAAGTCCTAAACCTAAGCCTAAATGTAAGCCTATTCGTCAGCCTAAGCCAAGTCAAGCCAAACCGAGCCAAGCCAAGCCAACCAAATTGTAAGCCAAGCCAAGCCAAATTTAGGCCTAACCTAAGCCTAAGTCAAGCCTAAGCCTACGTGGAAACTAAGCATAAGTCTAAACTCGTCCGAACGCCCTTTACATCCTCTCTCTGATACCTGAATGACGCATTCAATTGGGTCCACGTAGCGCTCCATCTTGTCTCGCCCCAGGACCCCGAGGGTGAATAATTAGCCGTCGTAATCGGTTGGTCCACGCTTGGCCCTAAGGAAATGTGAGGGCCCGTTGGGTTTCCTTGATTCCACCCAGGCTTATGCCTTTCCCACGCTGATATTCCGCCCCATTCGTGCCGGCAGCCAAGAGATTTCAGGGTGTGTGGAGGATGGGGTGGATGGACACTCGAATGGGTCAAGTGCCCGGAAGGGACCCAATATTGACACCTAAGCCATTTTGGCTTTTGCCGCAGATGAAACCGGGGGTATTTTGCGTAGACGCACGGTTCAAACTGTGATTGATGGGGGTTTTTGCGCCTTAACAAACAAGAAATCGAAGCCTATGCCCCCAAGGCCAAGCCAAGCCTAAGCCAGGATCTCGTAAGATCATGCCTAAGCATAAGCTTTAGCCTAAGCCTAACCTTAAGCCAAAGCCCAAGATTAAGCTCATCCTAAGCCTGAGCCTGAATCCAAGCCCAAGCCTAAACCTAAGCCCAAATCTAGCCCAGCCTAAGCTTATGAGCCCAGTTTTCAACGCTCTATCGATAGACATTCATAAAAGTTAAAAAAATGCAAGATATTGGCTTAGAAAACCTTATGAAAATCAAGCCGCTAGAAGCTTGTGCTCAAAATGGCTTTGTTAGCTGGGGGCTGGCCAGTTTAAGTGGATAGGTTAGGGCCCGTGGAATAGTTCATATGCAAGATGGGTCCCCTGGGGGGAATCCTGGAAGGCTCAAGTCTTTGGTATACGAGAAATCCGGCCCAAATGGTCTCTGCTAGCCTGCCGTGTTCGAAAGGTCTAGATTGAGGACCGGATCGCTCAGAAAAGTCTGTAAGATTTAAAAATAGGATCAATTTCCCAGAAAATTTCTCAAATAATCTCTGCTAGCCTGCCTGCTGCTGTAAAGTCGATGTTGACAGTCAGAATTCGGATAACAGTTACTCAAGTGATCTCTGCTAGGCTGCTCTCGTGAAAAACAGCATCTACCTTAAAATAATACCTTAAAATCGGTTATTTCATTTTGTCGAAATTAGAATGTCGAAATTCTTTTGTCGGCATTTTAGTATGTCGGTTTTTTTTCAATTAGATGGTCGAAATTCATTTTGTCTAGATTTACTGTTTGAAAATTATTTTGTTGTAAATTAAAATGCAGAATTGATTTTTCTGATTTTGTCGAAATTCTTTTGTCGGCATTTTATTTTGTCGAGAAACACAGAATATCGATCTTTCAGACAGAACATGCTAAAAAATTTCAAAAATATTTTAATTTTCCACATGTTTCAGAGGAATATATACCGACAAAAAAAATGCCGACAAAAAGTCTTCGACAAGATGAAATTTCGACAAGAGGAAACTGCGGAATATAGGATAGTAAACCCTTAATAGCATCCCTACAAAACTATACCTCCTGATTAGCCATATAATACGAGGCCAAGAATTGGGCTCGAGCCCGAAATGACGAGACCATGCACGGGGAGTCGAATAGAACTGGCAAATAGCCAACGTGTCAGTATTTCCCAATATTTGAATAGATATTTGTAGAGAAATCGAGACGACCCAACGCGAGGTGGACCATCCAAATTGACGGCTATCCCCGGATTAATGCTGGCCCCCCCTCGAAAAGTTGGAATGGCGGGAATTTTAAACTAATCCCACACACACCCAGGCGTCGCCCTGGAGACGTTCAGCGTTTTGCTGGGTTTTTTGGCTTCACGCGTGAAAATTCATCCGCTTTTCGTGTTTTCGAAAAAGCGAAAAAGAAGCTTTACTTTCAAAAATAAGAAAAAATTCGTAAGCCTAAGCTTAAACCGAAGCTAAGCCTAAGCCTAAGCCTACGCCTCACCTAAGTCTACGCCTAAGCCTATTAAAAAACGTTAGAAGTTGATTCATCAAAGTCAAGCCGTCTTTTAAACCCTGCTCAAAACTGCCCACCTTGGCGTCGGCCTTCTTCTTGATGATGACGCGGGGCTGGAGCCGTTTCCGTTGCTTCTCCTCCTGCTTGCGCCGCGCCTGCAAATTGGTGCCGTTGCCTAGGGTGCGCGCCGCCGCGCAAATATTTCGAAAACTAACCTAAGCCTAAGCCTAAGCCAAGCGGAGCTCAACCTAAGCCTATACCTAAGCCTACGCCTAATCTAGATTTAAGCCTAAGCCCAAGCCCAAGCCTAAATCTAAGCCTAGGTCTAAGCCTAAGCCTAGCCCAAGTTGCAACCCAGGCAAGCTGCCTGCTAGTTGCCGATCCAGCTCAGCAACTGTTCAGGTCGCTGAGTTGGATCTTCCCGGCAACCAGGAACTACCCCGAGCCGCAACATGGACATGCTGTAATAAAGTTTTATATAAATTTTTTTATTTAAGCTTTGAAAAACAAAATTCAAACTTTAAATAGAGATTATATAGCTTTAAAAATGGCCATTAAACCCTCTGTCAAGGTTAAAAATTAAATATACGTCTGGCACTTCTGAAAATGGAGAAATCAATCATTATTGATGGAAAGAATCAGAAATAAACATAGTGAAATCTAGAATTAAAAGTATAACCAGACGATTAGATGTTTTAAAAAAGCGTAAAAAAGAAAATTTACTAATTAAGAATAACTGCTTAATTAAAATGAAGTAAGAATTTAAATAAGAAATAAGGAAAATCTTTTCCAACTTAAAAAAAAACCCTAACTAATCAATGCATCCTAGCCCTACGCGACACGATGAGTGAACAGTTGTGCGGGCAAGGGGGGGGGGATGAAGCCTCGGGCCACACACAACCCATTTCATGCCAACCGGGGCAAATGGCCAAAAAACCCGAAGCACCCGCCGCAAGCACGGCAAACACACCGAGGAAATTGCCGGGACGCATGGATTCCCAATTACAGCTTGAGGACGTTTTCTCATCAAAAAGTGCTAAAAATTAAATATGTTTTGAAAAATTGAAAAAAATGGAAACGAAAAATGACAAAAGTTTTAAATGCATATTTTGGTGCTTTTCCGTTATCGGCTAAAACCTGAATTTTCTCCTATAAGTTCAAAAATGCCTTTTAAATGAATAGTAAGTATTATAATGGGTTTTTTTAGCAAAATGTAACTAGATTTTAAGTGGAAAAACAATAAAAAGCTTTAAAACAATTTTACAGTTGAAATTTTGGGGGAAAATCGAGATTTTCCATCGAAATTTGCAAACCCCGTCGTTCAGGAAGAGTAAAAAAGCAGTTTAAAACCCCTGCTCTACTGATATGAAAAAGATTCGTTTCTTAGAAAAAATGTAATCTATAAAACAAAAACCTCGCACCCCGAAAATCCCGGCATTCTTCCCCTTTTTTATTTGCGGTGCCTCCGGCCCGTGTGCCCATGCATAAAAGATTATTGTGCGCCCCGGGTTCGATCGCACGTAGCTTAAATCCCTATATAAAATTTAGTATAGCTGAATAAAAAACGCGCTTCATACAATAAAATACTGGCAAAAATAAATTGCAAAAAATCGAGTTAATTAAATGGCGAAAATAGCGAAAAGGCAAGAAAAATACGACAAAAAACTGTCTAAGCAATCATTTAAAGGCCTAGAAAAGTAGAATAGCATTAAAAGTGGAAAAAGTAATATAAACCGATATTTATGGGGAAAGATACCATCTAAATAAATCAGCTAAACTTGCCAAATTCCCGGCATTTTCCAGCAAAAAAAAAAAACGATTAAAAGGCGTTTACTAACTCGTTTAAAGCTAATAGAAATAAAATATAAATCAGAAAAACACAATAGCGTTAAAGCATATAAAACTAATATAACCAAAATTTCCGCCGCCCGAAGCATTCTAAAACCCTTCAAAATTTTCGGCCAATTCCCCGTCAAGCACCCCATCAAATCGTAAATCAATTAGCCGAATGAATAGGGTTGGCCCCGCTCCGGGGATAAGGCCCACGTCCTCCGGGGCCTAAGAAAAGCGAGTGGGCCCCAAGGCTGGGCCCTAAGGGGCCCTAGCTGAGTGGACCCCGACTCGATTTCAGCCCCAGCAAAAGCCAACGGGGGTGGCCACCCCGCCATGGGCCACAAGGGCCCCCCGGGGTCCGAGGGCCCGAATCCCTAATGGAGGCCTCCCACCCCTTTCTAGTTCTCTATTGAGGGCACATACACACATACACACTACCACTATCCACCCTCTCCATCTGCACAGCATTCTGCCAAAAAGGGAAATGAACCGAGAAACGGGGAGAAACAATGAAGTGCCCTTTGTGGAAGTATTTAAATAGGACTGAGCCTAAGCCTAAGCATAAGCCAAGCATTGGCCAGGCCTAAGCCTAACCTAAGCCTAAGCCTGCCAAGCTATCCGCTGAAGCCAACCTAAACCAGCTGCTAAGCAAGCTAGCATACAAGCTAAGCCAAGCATAGCCGCTAAGCCAAGCCAAACAACGTCAGCCAGCTAATCTTCAGCAGCCTATTGGCTGAAGCCAAGCTAAACCTAAGCCCAAATCTAATTCGATCCCAAGGATTTAAAGCACAGCAACAAAAAAACCTAATCGCTATAAAATAGCTAAAACTGGGTTCAGGTATGTTGTTGCCCGCTTCACCTGATATAAAACTAGCTCGCAATTGCGCAACACGTATTTAAAGCCCCTTCGCGCAGTTCAGTTAGCTATTTTTCACATTTTCCTGGATTTAAATAGTTTAGACGTTTATGTAACTTTTCAGGTTAGAAAAACGGCGATATTTACAGGAAGTTGCACTTTTGCAGAGCGTTTTTTGCAGAAGCGCGCAAAACGACGTTCGATCCGGGTTGCCATTCTTCTTGCGCTTAAACTGTTAGACCAACGCCTTCCGGGCACTGAAACCGCGCCCACGTGCCCTGATAACACTGGCGAATTCTGGAGCGGCTTGTTGGATGTGTAGGCTTGGAAACATATTAACTAAGCTTGATAGGCTTGACTTAATCAAGCTTTTCTTTTATCATAACATTGACCTTTTTCTTTTACCTTTTACTTTTCTTTTTCTTTTACCTTTACTTATTTTACAGTAGCTTTCAAACTTTTTGAACACACTCGACATTTTCCTCATAACACCTCGGTACGAAAACGAAGTCTCTGCCGACTGTTACGTAACAGTCCGATATAGTACGTCAATTGGAGCACGTGTAGCCCAAATTTTTCATTAATTTTAAAGGTTTAGAAAGTTTCATAATTTTGATTTTTCGGTTATTTTCTTTGAATTTTTATGTATTTTCGATGTCTTGTTTCTAAAATATCGCATTGCTCAGCCTTTGATATCTTCTACCAGCTAAAAGCTAGCTATCAGAAATTGGCACTATACTGGTTGGGGGGGGGCACTTTGGTTTTCGACTTTTTGAGTCTTTCTAGGCTAGTTTTTTGTGCTGGTTTCGAATATAACAAAATCAGAGTAGTAAAACATCATAATCTAAACGTTTTGGTTGAGATGCAGACATTCGGTATTGACCTAAAATAAGGCTTCAGGCACCGGGGCTAGTCACTTCGGATGGGTGCGAGTCGTCGGGTTTCAATCGGGGCCGAGCGGACGCAGGCCCGATTTCCGGAAGAGTTGGCGCAGCCCATCCGAACGACGGCCCACCTTTGCTTGCAATGGCAAGCCTCAAATTGTCATATACATTTTCATTAATAAAGCTTTTACCAATTTTTTGGATAAACTACCTTGAATGTTTGCTACTAATCCCAGCTAAAAACTACCCCAGAAAGACTCAGCGATAAAATCTTCCCTTTTAGAAGGGAAAATTTCCTGTAAACTATACTTAGCAGTATCTTTTGATCCCGCTGGTCTCGCCAGCATGTCGAGTGTTTGGGCTGGGCGGCGGGAAAGCGCATTCCGGTTACGCGATGGAATTCCAGCGCTCATGCGGCGATCGATGAGCATTTCGTTGCTCGGGAAAACTTTTTGGCCAATAGTTTTCAGGAAATTCGGCTCGATTTTCAGCATTCATGGGATATCTCCTTTTCCTCTACCTTATCTAAAACATGTTAAATAAAGCTATTGGCAATACCTAATTTCAGAAAGACTCCACTTGATGGAGCGAAGATCTCAGCAAGGTGGCTCTACACAACTGACCACCCATATTCGCCGGCTGACCATCGAAGATGTGGTTTCTGGGATTTGAGCATTTTCGTTTTAGGAAGCCCTCCTTAAAGCTGAGCGGGAGCGTGTTGCGGCGGCGAACCGGGTGGACGCCGACTCGCGAAACGCAGCCGAAGCGGCCAACATAGAGCAGCTTGGCAACGATTCGGAGAAGATTCTCGGTGTTATTTCCTATGTATTTTCATAATTCTGATCATTATAGAGGATGTTGAACGTATTGCGCGTGGTGAGGGCGCGTGCAACTTCAAAAGCGATCAGCTGGTTGACATGCTCAAGAAGAGGGATGACGATTTCAAAGAGGTGGTCTATTTCGGTCTTGTTGATATTTGAGTTTTAGATGTCTAAAGGTCGCCAGGTGTCCGCAGATGCTAGGTTCCTGCTCGCTCAAACAGCCTATGTTCAAACCAGGCTTACAAACTTTCAGGTATAATCCAAATCGAGGCCACTAAATATTTTTTTCATAGGAGACTACCGAGGCGCACCTTCAGCACGACATTTTTGCTGCGAAATTGGTAATTATTGTTTTTGGAAGTGGGCTATTTTTAGACATCCTTTACAAAAGACGTTGCCAACGCGCCTCCGACCGCCGACCGGATCAGGGCCCCCATCAACCCTCTGCTGGCCACGGATTCGGAAGATGAGGATGACGACGTGTTGGCGTGGCAGCCGAAAACGCAAAGCACACAGAAGCGACGACCTCGAGCTTCGCTGGTTTGGGCTTTGTGTTTGCTTGTACACTTTTTTAGTTCACCGGCAAGCAGCTGGCGTGCATCGGGCGGTCCTTCCCGCTGTTCTACATCCCGACGAAGCTCGTCGGACTGTAAGCTATCTTTTTGGACACGACGAATTTTGTAGGCGCCCACTTTTTTCTAATAAAGCCATAGCCCCGACGGCCGCCAAAGTGAAGAAGGAGAAAAAGAAGGAGGCTGCGGTGGCTGGGCAGAAGGCCAAGGCGCAACGTGTCGTATTGGAACAAAAGGTTTGGATGGGCACAGCCTTCGATAATCGTTTTTTAGACTGAAGGCGAAAACCAGGGCGAAGACCAATCGTTGATGATCGAGCTCCAGTTCATCCTGAAATCACTGATGAGATACCTCAAAGCCAATAAGGTGCGATCGGTCGGCTACTACGAATTCGTCGTCGATCCGGACAGCTATACGCGAACGGTGAGCTCATTGGGCAAAGCTTTCATTTTGATTCAGGTTGAGAACATGTTCCACATGGCCTTCATTCTCCGCGACCTCCGCGTCCGCTATCAGATCAATCAAGAGACAGGAACCCCGGAAATTTGTATGAAACGATTTGTGGTTTTTTACGCCTTTTTAGGGCACGTCCCCGAAGATCAACTCAAGACGCTTCGGGAGCAGAACAAGAAGGGCAAAGTGCCGAGTCACCAATCCGTTTTTGCAATGACCAAGAATGATTGGAAGGTAAGCTTTTGAGTTATCGTTCGTTAGCTGGGGCTTTACTTCCGTTTTTTATCCTAGCCTGATGGCAACGAAAGAGAAACTATTGTTTATGTTGTTTTTAGTAGTTTCCGCTGACGAAAATGTTTATAAAGGGAAGAATAAATCTGATTTTGCATTTTTCAGGCATTTTAAGCAAAAAGTATTTGCTTAATTTTTAATCAAATCTAGGCTTGCGGCTAGAAAGGGCGTAAAATCCTATTAAAATAGGCCTACGGGAAAACAGGAATAAGTTAGATTCTCCCCTTACTCCCTCCCCCGCTAATGAAATAGCACCGACTGCGTAGCCTCTAATCCGTTATCTTTCAGGACGTGATCGAGAAGCTGAATATCACAAAGCCGATGATCACTCCGATGGAGCTGCGCGGAGCGGAAGTCGCAGTACCAGAAGCCCCGCTTCGCCCTATCGTTAACCGGCAGGCGGCAATCGTTGACAGGAAGCCAAGTCTCAGCCAGCTCAAGGCCTCCCAGCCCGACTCCCAGACCGACCGGAAGCCGACTCGCGAACAGCTCGATGCCCACAACGAAAACGAGCCGCGACGCTTAAAGAAGAAGCCGGCACTTGATGATGACGAGTCCGATGAAGGCGACGCGGGCACCGTCAAGCGCGCAAGGCACGAATAAACCCCTCACCATCTTTGCCTAACCGCCTTCATTTGCCCCTGCTCAGTCCTTATACAGTTATGCTCCCCCGGTTGCTTTATTAGATACCTCAGATTTCTCGGTTCTCTTTTTGACTGCCTAAATTTATTCGAATGTCACTTTCTGGTCAGACCCTACCCCGCACTGCTGCTCAAACTGATCTCGCACCTAGCATTCGCAATGCTCGTTTGATTATACGTTTAATAAAACTCTTATTGTCTACTAGAAACTGAGACTCAGTAACATTTCTGGATTGAATTCAACCCGCAATCCCGACATGACACAAATGACCAGCCGCCTGAAATTGAAGCTGTGGCGCCGCGCTTTCCTGCCCCTTTTTGAATACCGGGATTTCGGCGTGTCCCTTTAGATGCTGTAACGAAGAGACGAGAAGGTTTTTACAACCTTTTTCTCGCCAAATCTGGACGACGATTAGCATCTGAGGATAGTTCCCCAATTAGAATACGTGACGGTTTAGCCCAGCGTGTGCCATTAAACAATCGAACCGCATAGCATCGGCCCAATCCCCCCGATGAGCCTTCGTGCTCCCCTCAACGGTGCTGCGGCTCCAGCGTTCTTCTGGCTTCTCCTGATCTGCAGCAACAACGGCAACCCCACTCTTCCCGATGCCGAGAAACCGCCGACCGTAACGGACCCGTCTTTTCTTGCCAACCTTAACTTTAGTGCAACTACCGTCCGTTTCTTTGTTATGCGTACGAGCGCCTCTATTCCTCCTATCCAGACTGGCTCCAACAATCTGATGAGAAGGTTGATAGATTTATTAGTATTAAAACGCATCTGATTCAGTGTACCGATTGCACAATGGAGACACCGTGTGACAATACGAAGACCATTACTGGGCACACTGACGGGGTTCGACCGGTGGTTGTGGCCAAATGTCGCCCGCAGTTTTGCGTAAGCAGATATTTTTAGCGCGGACAGAGCGATTTTTTTAGAAAGCAGACGCTGCTCCGTCGAACGAAACCGATTGCATCCAAGCTGTGTCGGTGAATGGAGGTAAATAGACGGGTCCAAAGTCTGGTTCTCCCGGTGAAGCTTAGATTTTTACTTTGGAACCTCAATTCTTTTACCCTTCCGCTCCTCCTTTGCGCTCAATTGTAGTTTATGCTGCGTAATTATACCACTACTAAGATTTGGTAGACTTTACAGCTTTATAAGGCAAAGGACGGTCGATATAAAAACTCACAAAGCTTAGGCTGAAGGCGGGTCAACCAGGTTCCAACCCAATTTTCAAGCAATCCATGTCCCGCCTAGGTAGTACTACTTATATTTTCATTTTCAGAAAAAGTCTTCTTCCCGTTCAACATCTGCACGCGAGAGATGGTGGCGTTTGGAGAGTGTGACGGCAAAAAGCTGTAAAAATCCAACTAACCCCAGGAATCCTCCATTTAGGAGCACCGAAGCCTTCAACCCTGCCTCTGTTAGACTTACCACGGAGTACTTGGTGCAATGCGACGCTGGCTTCACCATCCCAAAGTAGTATATGCTAAAGTGCTTTCAAAAACCTATTTAGGCTGGTTGTTGATGTACATGATGCTGACAAAAGCGGCGATACCGATCGTCAGAAATTGACATGCGTACCGAGTCTTCAACTAGCGGCTGGGTTTTTGAAGGATGATCCATCTCCTCTCCAAAACCATCCATACGACGTGTCCGATCTTCTCGACTTCAAGGTAACAACATTTATAAGGTCTCACAGCTTTCCTCTTTTTAGTACTGCGAAAAAGGCGGGCGACCTTCCAAGGACAGCCTCTGCCAACCACTGCCACTATGCGGACCAGATGACAGAACGGCGTAGGTCCCGCTATAGTATGCACGACCTCTTTTAGTCCAATTCCTCCCTTCAAAAAAGAAATGGTACAAGCAGCTCCGGACTGTGATTTGCCATGCCACTACGAATATAGTCGAACGAACTACAGCGACTGCGTCTTCCTGGACATCATTAATGCCAGTGCAAGACTATCCTTTTCGGCACGACGTGCAATGGTAGATTGGTTTTTAGCACATCTATTTGTACGATTAAAGTATCTATCGAAAGCTTTCGGCAAGGCGTGTCCAGATATTCTTACAGATATTTTTGAAAATCAGGAATTTTTGCTCGAGTCAACTTAATTGAATCGGCATAAGCGCCATCCAAGCTGTGTTTGCAGTCGCTTTTTAAAAGAAAGCTGTCATCAGGGCGACCAGAAGATACCTAAAAACTCCGTAGCATGCACTTTATATAGTATCCGTAGCCAACATCTCTCACTTGAAATTTAGAAAAATTCTAAAATTTGGAAAATTCGCCGATTTTGCAAAAATGTTGGTAAATGTTATAAAAATTCGGGAATTTCGATAACCGGACAGGACACCTCTGCTCAGCTCGTCGAGACATTTCGATAGATACCTAAATCGTCAAAAGCAGACGCCTCTGTGGGTCGATAAAGGTTCTTTTTTGGGACAACTGGTATATTTCAGTCCGGACCATATGCGGAATTCATGGACGAAGAGGAGAATGTGATGCTGGGTGTCGTCTTGAATACACCCAAGCCATCAAGGAGGCGGCCCTCTCAGCTTGACATGGAGGTTTATTTCAATGTTTTCTGCAGCTGTGATTGTATTTAGACGAGACTCCGTAAGGGCATTCACTATCCGAAAGCCAACCGGACACCTCGTGAAGCAGCGAACAATCAGAACGCATCGACGATTCGGTACCCGAAGTGCATCAATGCGGCTCGGTTATTGGCAAGTTTGTTGCGTCATTCGGATCGCAGATCGGCTGAAAAATTTGGAGCGGCTGCATTTTAGACAACGGATCGAGCACGAGTAGAAAGGGACCTGATGCTGAACTGTCGGACGAACATCTTCGTGCAGATGCTGGGCGAGGAGGGTTTAGTGATCGAGCCACCGCTCTGCGTTGATGACAAAGATTCGGTGGGGTTTCGCGTGGGGGTTTCTCAGTAATCCGCTATGGCTTTACAATCAAGAATATCATTTTATAGCAGATTCCATTTTTGACATACAAAAAAGGATTCTTCATTTTTGGGCAAAAAATAAAAACACAAAAGGAGATATTTCATTTTCAAAGTTTTTGAAATTTTCTAGAGTTTCCTAGCAATAAAAAACAACAAAACACGGTAGAAAATTTCCTTGTTTGATTAACAGATTACGGATTGTCGATTCAGCGAATCTGTTGGAACCGGAACAAGAGCACGATTTTGGACAAGCCCGCGGTATCAGCAACCGACTGAGGAAGATTTGATCTATTGTGAGTATCATTTAATTTGCGTATTTTTTTTGTTCAGACCTAAACTTGTGGGTTTATTGACGATCGTCATCGCCGGCGGCATTACAGCGATTTTGTGGTTCTACCTCCGCAGATTCAATCAGAGCAGGCGAGTGAGGGGGGTGTAAGCTGAAGCCTTCCGGGCTTTTTCCGTAACGGGGCCCTGTTGAAGCGCCTTGAAATTTTCAGGGGCTCTCGTTCGTTAGCGGGGGGGCACATTGCTTCCTTTATCTTAAATTACATTATTTTGCGCTGTTTATGAAACTCTTCGTTTATTTTTGGTACTCTGTTGAATAGCGTTAGCGGAATGTCGAAATATATCAAAATCCGGAAAAATAGCTTGAACTGATTTTTAGGGATATTTTGGATTTTGTTATAACTTTCAAAAATCGGCGACATTAAACTCTGCCCCCCGCTAACGAACCAGAACCTTTTCAGGAAATGCCCCGACGAAGAGCCGTCGCCAGGCGTGCCATTGGCTCTGCCATTACCAAAGGTCTACCCTACTGAGAACATTACCCTTGAAACGCAAACACTGCCCGATAACTGGATGGAGAAGTTTGATAAAGTGGTAAGTGAATGCTGAGCGCGTCCGAATGAATTGCCATTAGTTTTGACTGTAAGTGGAAGAATTTTTTGACCTTTTTGGTCATTTTTCACACATTTTTTTGCCAAATGGTGATAAATTTTCGGAAGTTTTTAGAATTTTTTTAAAACTTGTATCTAAAACTATGAGAAATGCTAGAAAAATTGTTATTTTTCTTAGAGGGCCGTACGTAACCCCGCTACAAAAAGGGCTGATTTTAGATCACCGGGACTCCACCGCCTCGAGGAGATCCCACCCAGCTCGCCTTCGCCGAAAAGGGACACATCGCGTTACAGGTCAAGAAGCTACCGGAGCTGGTGCGAAAAATCACTCGATATCCGGGTCGTCTTTTCTGAAAACCAACATGGGACTTATACTATTCGCGTTCAGCCTAAAGGCGGGGACCTGGAGCTGTACATCATCACCGAGATGCTCCACGATCCGGTTGCCATCGCAAGGAAGCTCTTCCACGAACTCGCGCACGGCTACATGATCTCGGAAACGAATGGGAATGTAGGGGTTCACAACTTTTTTTAGGACCTAATTTTAGAGATATGAATAGTGGCAATGTTTCTAAATGTTTTTTTTACTCTTCATAAACGTAAAGACTTTACAAATTTTGGTTAAAAACGATTTTTCGGAACGAAAAAGCCGGTTTTTGATCAAAATTTCTAAACTATGTATGATATTTACATCTTCCAGCCGCGCAGAACATTTCATCACGAGGAATTGAAAGCCTTGTTCCACCATGCCCGCATCATCGTTGGCAAGACGAATGGCGTTGCTCGCGTCTCCGGGCCGACTTGGATCATTGGAGACATCCATGGAGATGAGTATACGATAGTTTGCACATCACCACCGTATAGGGGAAACAAGTTTTTCAAGGCCATACCGACATTTTTGTCTGTTTCTAAATCCCTCGCGTTTCAGTTGAAAAATGGTGTAAGATAAAAAATTAGGGTAAGACTCCAGATAACCCCCCGACACTGGCTTTGATCTCGGCTCCTGTTCATCTACAGTGTTGTATCCAAAATGTTTGTCTTGCTTGTGCAGTATTTTGGTATACTTTACCTGTAGATGAAACAGGGGCCAGAAGGGGAGGGGCGTTCTGGATAAACGCGTTTCAGTAGGTTGGAAAAACCAAGCCTCCGTTGGGCTGGCTTGGCCGCGGCTTGCATAATCAACTATAATTCAGTGTGAATTGTCTGTCCGTCTGATCGAAGCCAGCCAAACTCGAAGGGGAAAGGAGGTAAAAGCAGGTTCTCTTCCAGTTTGGATAGAGCGTAGTCAAACACCTTAAATGATCAAAAAATTATGAAAAAGTTTTTGTTTAAATAAAAATAATTAACTTTGAAAGTGGCGCCTTAATAAAACGAGTGGGGGCCCTCTCCCCGGGAGGCCACGCCCCTTTCCCCCCCGTCCCAACCCTTTCGCGCCCAGATCGCTTTTTTTCAGTTGTTTTATACTTTTTAATTACTTTAATTCATTATTTAAATCCTTTAAAGTATCTAAGGCCATCACAAAGGGAGGGGAGGGAGCGGAAGGGTAGCCCGAAGTCCAGCCGCTTGCAGCGGCAAAGCCGCTGTAAGCGGCTGGTACTAATTAATTGCTCTTTCGAACACAACATGACATTTAGTTCAACACCCTCGCTCGTATCTTTGCCGCCTACTCGGAAAAGGCGTCGCCAGGCCAAAAGTGAGCGGGCGTTCCCAAAGAATACAGTAAACGTCCGTCTTCCAGTATCGTGTTCCTTGGCGATATCGTCGATCGCGGCAAACGCCAGTTGATGTCTGTCGTGCTGATAGTCGCTGGTTTGGTGCTCTATCCCGATAGGGTGGGTATATTTTAGGGTGCATCAGTGGTGTACAATTTCAGATCTTCTACGTGTCCGGCAACACGAACTGCCACATGTCCACTACGCCTAGATTTTTGTCTGGAACTATTGATGAGGAATACACGAGTCGTGCTGCCAGCAGATTCGAGCCATGTTCGCCAGCCTACCCATTTTGGCCCTGATCGACAACCGCATACTGGCCATGCACGGGGGCATCGGTATGTACAGGGTGTCCAAAAAAATTGTTCCGGACTTTGGGCTCGAATAACTTTTGATGGAAGAATATTTCACCATGCGTTACCATGCCAGAATGCTTAAAAGTGTCTGGAACTCCGATTTAGATCAACTTGATTTTTTCGATTTTTGAGTACGCAACTGTACTATTGACGCTGGTTACGACCGAAAATTGTGCGTTCTTGAACGGGTGGTGGGAAAATTCTGATTTTTGGCCTATAAATAGTTGACATTTGTAGAAAAATAATAACAAAGTCTTAGAATTTTTGAAGGTTTAGTTCGTTTTTTACAGGCAAAACAAATTTCCCTATTTTGCTTATTTTTACTGTTTAATTCGCAACCCGCTTCAAATACACTGCCCATGGCTGATTTTTTGCAGATGGTGTCTCCGAATGATAATCTCTAGCACAACACCAAATTTTACCTGATTCTATGGTATTTTAATATTGCTTGCTAAAACGTGCCCCAGAGGGATACTGTAGTTTTTGTTTTTCGCGTTTTTCTTTTTATCGTAAGCTGCGATTTCGCTTAAAATTTTATCATTGGTAAACACCAGTAAGGGTCACCTATAAGCGAAAGATCGCGAAGTTCTAGCCACACACCTTCCCAAAATATGCAAAAAACTTATTTTTGCATTTAGCCACAGAAATGTCTAAATATTTTTTTGCATGGGACCAAAAATTACTATTATTTGCTTTCCCGAAAGGTCGAAACGTTTTTATGGTGAAAAGAACGAGAAAACGACGATTTTCTGTTTTCTACCGTAACCGTCTGGAGCACGTTTTAGCATGCCAAGACAAAATGCCATAAAATCCAGATTTTTCTATTCTAGAATGTTCTCTGAGTAATTATAAGGAAGCAGGCGAAAAATTACTTACTTTCTGTGGTAAATAACAAAGTTATCAGGGAAAGAGGAAAACCCTCCTCGGGCCCGATTTTGGACCCGACGCCCTGGCTCGAAAATCGAATTTTTGAAAATGAAAAAAAGCACCGGGGTTTGGTGGATACAATTAAAGCACGCATCGAACTGTGTATGAGAGCAGAATTCTGGAATGATCTGGCTGAAGTTAATGGTTGATTTTGATTTAAAACCCGAAATTAACGTTTTTGAAAAGCCGACTTTGGGGCGCTCTTCTTAATTCGTTTGCCATGAAAAGGTTTTGTATTTGCATGGGTTCTAGTTGACTATCCAAGCTGAGTTTATGCCAAAAAAGTCGGGGCTACTAAACCCTCGAGAACTTTTTTACCTCGTCCGGAATTCGGGTATATTTGGACTTTTCATGAATTTCTTTTGAGAGATTGGATGACCAAATAAATTTTTAAGGATAATCTTAGAATGCGCCCATTAAACAGTATTAAATAAAATTATGACAATAATTCTAGCCGCGCAATTGAATTTTATCGACTGGCGCAAAGATCTGCGAAATAGCACGAAGCAACCGTTTTGGAAGCGCTAAAAGGCAACCTTCCAAAGGGGTACGGTAGCTATTAATTGTCTACATGATAGATGGACCCCGGTCCTACACAACCAAGCAAAGAAAACACCTAGGTTCTATTCGGAGCTTTAGAAATATTTTTTCAAAGTTCGGTTTTGTCACTTCGAAAAAAACCATGACCAGGGGGTCGTTGAAAAACTCGAAAAATCACCGATCTCAAAAAATTCTTTAATATGTTTATGTGATAGTATAGAGTCTGTCGGCAATCCACAACGACTTAGTTTGGGATTTTCGCCATAGTTTTTTTAATACTCGAAATTTACGAAATTTCTCCATACTAAACTTCAGTCCGCAATAACTTTTCAACCAGACCTTAGAAAAATCCTAAATTTAGCATGTATCTATCTAATGCCTACAAGAATCTACGCAGCAAAAATTAGAAACTCCCCACCACAGGCGGCTGAGAAAAATACAAATTAAACTTCCCCGAACGCACAGTTTTCGGGTGTCATTTGTATTGATACGTCGCCGAAAATCGAAAAAATCAAGTTGATCTAAATCGGAGTTCCAGACACTTTTAAGCATTCTGGCATGGTAACGCACGGTGAAATATTCTTCTATCAAAAGTTATTCGAGCCCAAAGTCCGGAACAATTTTTTTGGACACCCTGTATCTTTTGGGTTCGTTCGCAGTACTGGGGTGGCTTGGCCTATAACAAAGCATAAATAATTTTTATAGAATTTTACTTAGTTTTTAGATGTAAAAACAATATTAACAAAGACAAATTTTCGAAAATGGTGACGCTTCCACGAGGGGTTAATTGGTTCAGGCCCAGAATTGACACGCGAAACCGTCGATGCAGGATTCCAGCCGAGCGACGACATGCACGATGATCTGCGCATTGCCGTTCTCTGGAGCGACCCCAATCATCAGGTCAAAAAGTGCGTGGGCCGCAGCGCATCGCAACGTGTCAAACGGCACACTTTCACGAGCTTGAAAATTGGCACACATAGAGCCCGACGACGCGAATCAATTGGAGTAACTTTCAGCCATGAGCCTTTTATTCAAAGCCCTCAGTAAGCAAATAGAAACCTTCGGATGCAAAAGCAAAAAATAAAAATCGTGAGAGGGTTCGAATCCTAGTTAGATTCCCCACACGCTGCCTACTACACCACCTTAACAGGTATGCTTGGAATCGCGTGCGTGGGACTGGCTATTTCTACGGCGAGGAGGCGATCGAAGGAATCCGCCGTGAGCTCGGCATTCAATTCATCGTCCGGGCTCATCAAGTTGGTATTCTGCCAGTGCGAGGCACGGACTAGAAAAAAAAAAGGGGGGGGGGAGGAAATTCTTTCTTAGGAACCAATTTTTCAATAGATAAATAGCCGAAGTGTTTCCAAACTGTTTTTACCTTCCCTAAACGGAAAAACGTTACAAATTTTTATGAAAAATACAGAACAAGATCGATTTTTCGACGAAAAATGGCAGTTTTTGACCAAATTTCGAATTTTTGAAAGTTTTTAGATCGTTTTTGAGCTAAAATATCCGGTTTCATGTACTTTTACTGAAAAAAGGCATATAGGCGGCTACTATCCCAGCGCATCACGCAAATGCCGATTCAGGTGATGAACACTGGCGTGCGGTTTTTTGGCGACTGGTTGATCTCAATCTTCACGTCAACGTGGAGAGAGCCGGAAGATAAGCCCCTGTCGAAGGAGGAGCAGGAGCTGCTTCGCGCGAATACCAGAGATGGCATGCACTTCAGGAATCAAATCATTCGGGATGTGGAGCCGAACCCGGTCGGTGCCGTTTTGGTTCAGTTTTCGATACTGAAATTGTTCGCTGCCTAGCACTTAGACCGTCGGTATTTGGGGAACGGCAGTTGAATTGGTCTGTCCTTAGTAGGGCTGCGGGTTCTTTCGCATTATCGGGGGGGGGACCGAACTTTTTCGTATGAGTCTAGAAATGCCTAGTACGTTAACAGGAAGTGTTTTAATAATATTTTTAGTCAGCTATACTATAGTTCAACTAGAAAAACTATTTTAAAACGTTAAAAATGTTGAAAGTCGACATTTTCGTAAAAAAATCGGTGTTTTTTTTACTCGCAGATCGCTCTTTTTAATATTTTTAATAAAAAAACCAGGGTTGAAAATCGACCATTTAGGAGATTGCCGGTATCTTGGCGTACGACGGTAACAACCGAATGTCGATGATCCACTTCATCCCCACCAAATACACCTACAACAGTGCGTTTCATTATCCTCAACAATTCGCGCTGGCCGCTTTGAGCTTTCATTTGGCCAGAGCGCCTTAATTGGCACCTCTGACCTTAGGTCCCATTTATTTGGCGGTCATTTTTCAGCACACGCCGACTTCGCGAAAGCATTTGAGCGCAAAGCGGCTACGGATCTGGGCTTTTCGGAGAACAGCTGTAATAAGGTGAATACCATCTGCAATTTTTCGGCCTCCCTTATACGATACCTCTGGTTCCTGGTTACGCTCGCACCCATCTAATAGGAACCAGCTCTCCATTGTGATACGGGGCTGTAACGTACACTAAAACATTCACCAGGTAGAAAGTTACAAAAATATGTTTAAAGAATTTGAAAATTCGAAAATTTTACCTTTTTTGTCATTCTTCATATATTTCTGACTCGTTATTTTTGTATTGTTTTTATATCTAAAAACTGTGTAAAATTCCATAACAAAGATTCGTATTTTGGTATAGGGCCGTAGAGAATGACGGAAAAATTTGCTCCCCTTCCCCTTGCCCCGCTAACCCCCCCGCTAACAGTCCAGTACAACGAAAATGTATCCGCTTTTCAGCCCGAATGGCGCACGGCGTCTTCCTCAAGTTCTCATGTGAGTCGGATTGAGATTTCCTGACGCCCTACTTCTTCATTTTTCCTGCGTCCAGACAATGCCCATCATTACAGAATGATGTGACGGCCGACCCGGTTGTGATGCCAACTGCAGCCGCCCCGGACGCCGTCAAGGTGCTTCATTTCACTCATTTGGTTGGCATTACCGGTCCAAAGCGCGAGTAGTGTGTAGAGAGTATCAAAAAACATACTAAGAATTTCAATTTTAGATGAAGACACAAAAATTTAAAGAATGGGATAACGAAAGCAAAAATAACCCTAAAAATGGGGCTGGTCTGCCATTTTTGGGATTTTAGATTTTTTTCAACTTTTGATCTATTCGTCTGCGCATCCAAAAATTATACTAAGAGTGTTATAAACAGCTCAAAATAATATAATTTAAGATGCGAGCGGCTAGTAACAAAAAATGTTGCCCCCCCCCGCTAACGAACCAGAACCCAACACTTATGTTTCAGCTCAAAAAGACGCAGGAGAAAACGCAAGATGGTCTCTTGACGGCCCAAGACGACTCGATTGGCCCGGCAGAGAAGACGCAAGCTGAGACGCTCAAGCAGAGCAAGCCCAAGGAAACTGTCTGAGATACTGTGAAGCAAGAAGCCCCGATTTTCATCCTGAAACGCCCAACACCGTCATTTTATTTCTCGGATGCTTTCTTTTGTACGCAATAAAACGTTGGCTGACGAGACAGTTACTTTTTGTACATTTACGTCATTTATGGTTACTATGTACGTTTACATGCACCTTATGACCACGTTTTTTCGGGTCACGGAAAACACGCCTCTATCTCGATCGGCGGGTGTGTGAATGGCAAGTTTTAAACGGCCGTCCTGTCTTTATTTAAAGGGACTCGGAAGTAAAAGAGTGAAAGCGAAATGTTCTTGAGGCGAAACACGACTTTTTGAGAGCGCACAATCAAGCGTAGTACTTGTAAACAAATTTCACTTTTCTTTTTCAATTTCTTTAAGCGGCGGCCGCGGCGGTCCATCTATGTCGAATCAACGCTGGGGGCCGTCGACCAGATTGTGACCTCCTTTAACTGCAATATTTGACAAGCTTTGAGGGCATTACGGAATCGCTTCCGCATTCGCTTCCGCACAGCCAATTGGCGGTCGAACGAAAAAACGGTCAAATGACCCCTAAACTTGAAACGAAACCAACATTCCGCTCCGCACCGGTGTGCAAGGTATTTTTGTGTTTGCCGCACAATTTATCGTAGTTTTATTGCATCAAGGCGAAAAATACAGGCATACGAACACTCGTTTATGCAATCAGATATGTAGGATGAAATTAAGACGTTCACAATCGGCGTTTTTTCGGGCCAGTCTTCGCTCCCAGATTGGGGTGGTACTGTTGCTTGACGGGTGGAGGGGGAATCGGCTCGCGTCTCCCAGCACCTCTCGAGTTTCGCCTAAAAAAGGAAGGACTGTAAAGCTTCTGAACACGATGAGGGAGACAATCCACATCTCCAAGAAGGATAACGATGGATATTTCAAAAACAAGTGTCTTAAATTTTGGTCTTTTTGGGGCGAAAAAATCATAGGCCGCTTTCCCTCACGATTTAGGTAAGGTAGCTCATATCGCAGCGGCTTTTTCGGTGCAAAACTTAAATGCTCATAACTTTTTACGGTTATACGCTCTGGTTGATTTTATTACATATTTGGAATCCCCTCGACAAGGCGCGTCGAATGGTGTATCTGACTTCTCAAAGTTCGATGCCGAGTTCAGATACCTCCCTAGTTAGACGGTTAGCAGAAGCTTAAGCATAGAAAACTAAAACCCCACCACAGGGCCACCACAGTAAAGGTCAGCGTCGTCGCGGTACGTGGACAGTGTACGCATGAAATCGTCGCGCGCTGAAAAAAACCGTAAAGGCGTAATATGACGGATGCTAAATGATGGAACTCGGCCTACATTCATGAAAAATCGATGGAGGGACGAAATTAAGCATGCTAATGCGCCCGCTGCCGTCGTGACGCAGAACGGCGCCGATGCGGCCAGCGGTTTCTTTCTGTAAATGGCACGGCTCTGTGGGGAGGAAATTGCATGCGATAACTTACGCCATCCTTCTTGGAGGAGGAGGCAGAGGAGGGGGAAGAGCAAAGAGAGATCAACCAGTCGCCGAAGAAGTGGATGCCCGTCGTCAGTTCCTAGACAGCAAACTATTCAATTGAATTCTGGGTTCTGGACTGTTAGCGGGGTTTAGCAGGAGGAAGGGGAAATCACTTTCTGTTTTTCCACCTATACCCACCTGCTGATGATATACAATGTATTTTTGAGCGTTTTTAATAGTTTTTGATCGATTACGTATCAAAATTTTTTAAAAATTGAAGTTCGCAAATGTTGATCTTTTATGGTTATTTTTCATAGATTTTTTCCAAAAAGCCAAACGTTGTTATTATTTTTTATAGTTTTTATATCTAAACTATGTAAACGGCTATAAAAAAGGGTTATATTTTGTTGTAGGGCCGTAGAGGATCAGTCAGCTTCAGACCGAAAACCGACCGGCTGAGTAGCACAAATGATGAAGCTCGGCGCCCAGTTCTTCAGAGCATCTATGATGCCCGCCTCGCCAAAGTAATAGCCTCGATCCGGGTCCCGATGCTCCTTCTTCGGCTTCTTTTTATAACTGAAAGAAACAGCGGTATTGGCGCATGCCATGGCTTTGCCTACATGCCGACCATCCAGTGCGGTTCGCTCAAGATCGTCCGGCGGCGGAGCAAAGACTTGATGTTATCGCGCGGGTCAAAGCCCTCCTGAAGATCCGTGGCTCGCAGCGTTGGGCCTAAACAAAAATGGTTGAATAGGTTTTGTTCCTTGCTGTTTAGCGTGGGGGTGATAACTTTTGTTTTTCTGTCGATACCTATCTGTTAATAAAATCTAGCGTAGTTTGGCAGGCATAATTTAGTAGTTTTAGTACTGTTAGTTTTATGGGCCATTGCACTTCAAAAGTTGTGTAAAATGCTGTAGAATGATGTTCTGGCTTTGGGGGGGGGGGTTCCTGTAACCCCAGGGTTTATAACGAAAGATAAATCAATTTGATAACATTTTACATGGTTTTTAGATCTAAAAACAATAGAAAAACAATCAAAATTTCGAAAATTTTGACAATTTGTAAAACATGAATGGCCAGAAAGCCTTTTCGACTTTTAAGATGTTTAAAATATTGTTTATAAATTTCTAGTAATCAAAAACTACTAAAACACTCGCGAAATAAATTATACAGGGTGTCCCAAACCCCTCAGAGGCAAGTCAATCGGATCGATCGGAATGATTTTATACCAATCGAAAGTGAAGCGAGAAACAAGCGGGTTCGTTTTAAGATTTAATCTGATTCTATCGATATTTAGGTTTTCCTAAAGGGAATTTTCATCAGAATCAATTAGCAGCAGATCTCGCATAAATCAGCAGTTTTCATGGTTTTTGGACATAAAATTAGCAAATAAAAAAGGTTAATTAAAAATTCAACCCTCCTTGTTTTTTCGCCTTTTCGAGAGCTTTCGATAGATACCTAAATCGTAAAAATCGGAATCGACTGTGGACCGCTAGGTAGGGGGGTTTGGGACACCCTGTATATCACCAACAGGTGGTTATTGGTGGAAAATAGAAAGTGGTCCCCCCGTTAACAGTCCAGACCCTAGAATGATTTAGATTTCGTTTTCGTTTTCGTTGATGATATAGATTTAGAGGCAGACAGCGCCAACTTACTTGGTCCGCCATGCATCGCCAGCACGCGACCGTCGATGGTTGCGACGAGCGGGAGACGAGCGAAAAAGTCGCTGATGGCCCCGTCGGCTGCCGTCTTCTGATCCACCGCCGGAGCGTTGTCCCCATCTTTTTTCTTCTCTCCAATGTCCTTCTCCACGAGGTTCAATGTAGTCTCCACCGGAACAAACTCGCCCCACATTTGCCCTTCAAACTTGCCGCAAAGGTAGAACACCTAAACGGGATACGGGCTTGGTTCGTGGTAAAATGTGGACACGAATTGGGTTCCCCCAAAAACACTCTTCAAGCAGCCCTTTTTTTTAAAATTTGAAAATTCGAAAATGTTGGCCGTTTTTGGTAATTTTTCATACACTTTTGACCAAAAAGGCAACAATTTTCGAAAAATTTTAGTATGATACTGTTTTTATAGGTAAAAACTATGGAAAATGTTATAAAATGGTTTATATGTCGTTATAGGACCGTAGAAAATGGTGGGAAGTCTTTTTGGGACACCCTGTATTTTGGACCTGTTTGGGGTAGATGATCATGGCGGCTGTCGCGGCCAAAGGCTCCTTTCTTTCCCTCTTTTACAAATTACTTCCTCACAGGGAAAGGAGCCTTGGGCTCGACGCGAACGGGTGTGACGCAGGTGCCCCTCTTTTTTGAGGAACACTTGCCGGCACGGGAGGAGGGACCCGGTTATCGACCGGCCTCCGGGCTGGCCCTCGAGCAAGAGCTCACTTCCAATCTCACCCAAAAGGGACCAACCCCTGAAAATAAACAGCTACGTCGAAGGGATAGTTCCACCAGCAACTGCATTGCAAATATATTCTACTACAATTATAAATCCGAAATATGGTGCGTCGGCTTATGGTTCTATTCTAATTCCGAAGTAAAAATATACGGATCGGAAAGCCAGGTACGCGAATTTTCCAGTAAGCTACCCCCCGCCCCGACGTGGGAAAGGGGGCGAGCAAGGAAGCGAAAGGCAAAAGCCAAAGAATTCGCTTTCAACTATTAAAGTCATTGTTTTTTACCGTCTAATAAAATTCATTGTTCGTGCATTCTTTTTTCTGTGTAAATCGGTCGTACCCGTTTAACCAAGTGTGGTACTAACCCTTGTAAAACAAAAAAACAAAACAAAACCATTGTGTGCACGTGTGATTAGCATTGTTTGAAAAAAAAAAATATGGACCCCTTCCACCAGATGGTGGCTGTGATGAGGTGCGAGATGACTGAAGCCACAACCCGACTTGAAGAACTGGTCAAGAAAGACCAGAAGAAAAAGGCAGCGGAAACCGAAGTGAAAACAGCTGCCGATGCGACAAGTCTAGGGGAGGGCATCCGTGAGGACGCCCAAGGCATAAAACAGGCAATCGAGGCCGCCATAAAGGCACAAGCCCGAGCAGAAAAAGTACTCGACTCGATCTCTGCAATGGCAATGCTAGACGACGTCAGCCCGTTCGTCCAGACGCAAACGGCAAAGCAACTGGAAGCCATCGCAAAGGCATACAAGGAGTTGATATTCCTTGAAAAAAGCTATATAGCGCTACGAAAGGCAGCAGCCCAATTGAATGTCCAATTGATTGACTATGAATTTAGTCAGAAGAAAGCAGTCGAAGAAGCGGTGGCAGAATGGGAACGTGCGGTCGAAGAATGCAGAGTCAAGGCTGAAGAGGCAGATCGTCAACCAGAAGATGCCGAAGCAACAGAGGCAAAAACAAGACTGGACAGAACACCAGCCACTGTGCGAGCAAGGAAACCCATACGTCCAACTACAGATCAGTCGCCGGGTCAACTAGGAGATCTCGCCTTGATTCCGAAATTTTCGGGTATCGACCGCGACGCCTTCCCCACCTTTAGGGAAATATTTAAAGCGGTGGTCATAGACAAGCCAGTCGGCGATATTCTGAAATACCACTCTCTTCTAGCCAGTACACTGCCGCCAGCCTCCGACTTGTTCCAACAATACCCATCAGACGGGACAGCTTTCAACCAAGCATGGGAAAAGCTAAATGCCACCTACGCACAGACGCCATTGGACATGAAGAAAAACTGGGCACAAATGAAAAACTATAAAGTAAAAAGCAACAGCAGAGCCGCCCTTCGTGAAGCAATAAATGCAATCAATGGCTATGCCTTCCGACTTCGCGGCGGGCCAATCAACATAAACAATGGCGTAGTAGCAATGGAACTTCTCGACAAGTTTCCGGAAGCTATTTCGACCAAAGTTAGAGGCATTGTCGGCGAGGATATTACGGAAATCCAGCCGGTGCTCGACGCAATAGAAGCTGAAATTCGTAATATCGAGCAAAGCGGTCAGGACATTGTTCAAGCTAATGCAAATGCAGCATCAGCCCGTCCGCCTCAAAAGGAACAACCCGTGCATACGCCCCAGCAAAGCTACCAGAGCGGGTCCCAACAAAGAGGACCAAATAACCAACGTGGAAAACAAAATGTTCCGAACAGAAACCAAGGCCAAGGCGAGAGACAACAGAATCAATATCAGAACCGCCAAAACGGAGGTCAACAACAAAGGAACTTCCAAAGAAATGACCAAGGCCAAGGCTCGTACCGACAACAGCCTCGACAAGGACGTCAAATGATCTGCATTCTATGTGAAACAAATGATCACTCAACAAAGCTATGCCCCGTGTACCCGGATTACGCTAAAAGAAAAGCAATGCTAATCAAACGACAGCGATGCCTAGCTTGCGGTTTAAAGAGCCA
>JBBGBA010000373.1:0-50417 GCA_038088335.1 Mesorhabditis sp. LJ9110
TGTTCACCACCCAACAACAGATAATCCGCTTTGTCATCTCGTTTGGACCAGTTGCCCATGGGGGAGAAGATTCCCCTCGGCAGCCGAAAAAAACTGGTTGCCACGGTGGATGGAGGGGGGATTGCCCCGCGGGCACTTTGTGGTTTGCACAAAACTACACAATCCCGCCTTGATTTTATGCATCAGCATTATTAATTATTAAATCTACCTGCTACACTATTTTTCATGACCGAACAATCGATTTGAAAATTATGTTTTAGAAAACCTTAGAAATTTGCTAGACGGTACTTTTAAATGTATCTGTAAAACCGCAACCTAAGATGTGTGAATTCCTGAATTCTATTTCGCCCTCTTTTTGCTGTTTTGCATCCGCAGAAAGTGTGCCTCCCCTTCGATGCCTTATCTCTCCCTCTGCCAGCCACCCCCGGCAATGTTTCCCCTGCTGGCCGGTGCTTTTCGATTTTTCTGCCAAATGGATCTGCCGATTCGGAGCGCAAAGCCTCATTTTTCAAAGTTCTAAATTTCCGTGTTTTATTTCATTAATTTGAAAAAATCAAAACAAAAATTTTGAATTTACGGTTGCAAATAAAACTCGGGAAATTTGAATTTGATTAAAGTTTAGAAAACCTTTAATATTTCTTCTTAAACTTAAATTTTAAAAAAATCCCTGCATTTACCTGCATTAAAATATTTTTAAAAATTTTCGATTATCGGTATTTTTGAATTCAACATCCACATTTTATAGAAATTTTCAACCAACTTAATTCATATCCTGCTTAAAAAATTTTGTGCACAAATTGATGTTAGAATCCCTTAAATTTCATTTGGATTTACTTAAAATGAAATGCTTAGTTTTTAAATTTAAATCGAATGCTCGTTTTGAGGTTTTCAGCAGTATAATCCAGAGCGGATTTTTCAACGGATTTATTTTTTTTATTCAGCTTTTTGTTTTCCTCAAAACGCTATTTTTGTTCGTTTGCGTCGTCAATAGTAGCTTCGCGGAACCAAGGGTTGATTAGATGACTTCACCACCGCCATTTTCTGGAGTCTTTTTTCGTCTTTTAGGGGCAGAGGATGCCGCAGCGCCCCAAACCTCGCCTCACAACCCATTCATCGATCTCTCTCTCTCTCTCTCTCTCTCTCTCTCTTTCTCTCTCTCTTCCAAATCCACATCTACGTCTCCCCCTCTCCGGCCACCCACCCCTCAAAAAAATGCATCCACTCACCCCACCCAAATGGGGCGCAGACGGGAGCCGTTTGGAAACGTTTTTATTTTTTTAATATGTTTTTAATTGATATTTTATATTATGTAAATTACCGTAGTCTTTTCACGCGATCTTCTTTGTTTTTAGGCCAAAAACGTGTTTAAAATCGTTAAGATCCTTCGAAACGCTACCATTTTTTTGACGTTTATGTCATAGCCATTTCTGCTCCGTATCGCAAATTGCGGCGACGCAACGCTCCCACATAAATCAGGGTAAACCAACGATTTTTATCGTTTTTCTGGCGTTCTTTGCATCTTTTATATTTGTTTTTTCCCTGGCTTTTCCGCTCACTTTCTCTCGTATGCTTGTTCTCTCTCTCTCGCTCTCTCTCTATCTCTCTCTCTCTCGCTCTCTCTCTCCTTCTCTTCCCCATTTTTGACTCACGACTCGCAAACAAACACGATCGAACGGGCCAGTTGGAAAGATTTTCGGGGCCCAAAGGCCTAAACCCAACTTTCCTAACCTACGCTTATTTTTAAATATTTAATCCATTTAATAAAAATTAAGTAATTTAACGTTTAATCTAATTTAACTTAATCCATCAAATTTACGATTTAATTACCTATACACCTCGGTCTAATCATTGCGCGTCGTAGATCGATGATGATCGGCTGGTTGCGCAAGGTGCCCGCCTGGCATCTGTTCGCTTCTGCCCTGTGTTCTATGTTTTTGAGCGGGGCTGACCCGGATAACAGTTGGTTTCCCCCGCAGCGATTGATGGCTAATGGGGGTTTTTTTTGATTTGGGTTAAACAGCCTTTTTTTTTCATCAATTTGTTGTGGTTTTCTAAGGATTTTTTCAGGCATGAAAATAATCCTCGCCTCCGCTCTCTCCTCTCTCTCTCTCTCTCCTCTCACTCCCCGGTTTTCTGGCCCTCTCTCATTTCCTTTTTCTCTCTCTCTTCCTCTCTCCCTCCCTCCCTCTCGCTCCACATCTAAACTCATTTTCCGCAACATATTTTGGACCCCATAAATCGGGTGTCCCAGCGCGAAAATGGGATTCCGCTGGAGCGAGGGCGGAAATTCCGAATCTTTCCGTATCCAATTCCGTGTTTGCGCGCGTGGATTTGACGTTTTGACGGCTGGCGCGGGTATCACCTGGAGCCCCGGAATTCTGCGTTTCATTCCAATTTCCGTTCCGCTTCTGCCATTTACGTTGCGTAACGCTTCCCAAAAATTGACCGGATTCTTTCAGGGTTTTCTACCATATCGAATTCCGAAATTCGACCACACGCCTAAAAATTTGCATATGGGTTTGAAGGACAAGGAGGTCGATCCTCTACTCAGTAAGTATTTTTATTTGGATAGCGTAACCAAATAAATTGGACGCTTTTAGTGGGCTTTCAGACATACATAATTGGCCAGAAATCCATTTGTTTCCAGCGACGATGAAGCGTCAATTGGTGCGTAGCGGACTGCGGCGATACCTCTACGGAGCGCTGGCGATTTGCTCATTTTCTTGATGTATCGATGGCTGTCCAAGTACGTTGCGTTACTTTTAATGGGTTCTTTTGCCTTTCCGGGGGGGGATTTTCTCATGGAAACCACTATTTTTAGGTTTTTTTACTACCTCATTTTCTATTTATCTTTCTAAACTGTTTTCACTATTCGAATGAAGAGTTATCGATTTTTCTAAAATAAATCAGAAGATTTTCGTTTTTTTGAACTGTTTACACGGGAAATGTAGCTAAAGTTCACTAGAAACTGTTAAAAAACTGTTACTATCACGTTGCGAGGCGTATCTAGACTTATACATCAAAACCTACCCCCCCCCGATAATGAAAAAGAACCGATCTATTTCGGAGCAGGAATTTACTCATTTTTTCCAGAAAGAGTGACTACACGGAAGCTGAACTGTTCCGCATGGGATATCGAGGGGAAATGGTGGGTGAAAACTAGAGAAAACCTTGGAATCCCTAAAAATCGTCGCTAAAATCCCGTCAATGAGCCAATAGCCATTTCAAAAATACCTATATTTTGTCTGGTCTCGGATGAAAATCCGGCGCCTGACGGAACGGGCTCTCTATCAAAGATCTTTCAAAAACCTCATCCATGTCATACCCTTTACCTAAATTTGCTTATCTCTCTCTCTCACTCACTCTCTCTCTCTCTCTCTCTCCTCTCACCCTCTCACTCTCTCTCTCATTTAGTTAATTAAAAAGCGAAAATTTCGACAATATTTTTCTGGGTCCCATCCGGCAGCTGTGAAAATATGGGGGACTGGCGGATCCGGTGAACCGATCAGATTGGTGGAAACGGTACCAAGCGAGAGAGAGAGAGAGAGAAAGAAACGAAAATGAAGATACAGAAGCACCGGATCCACCGCATCCACCACCCACACCCATATCATCATTTTCGCTCGTGTTCCGATCCGGTAGCTCGTGCTCATCGCCCACTCTTTCTCTCTCTTCTCTCACTCTCTCGCTCTCTCTGTTTCTCCTTCTCTCTCTCTCACTCTCTCAAGCTTTCACAAACCGGCTTTTTCACGCCCCAGGCGAGAGCGCTGCTGTTGTGCCAATTGATTTTCGGGGTTCGACAAAAGTGAATTTTTAAAGGGCCGGATAGGCGGAAATCCATAGCTTGGAATGGTTACAGCAGTCCACACAGTTAAAAACTACTGAGCTATAAAGCCTCGCCTTTTCCGATAAAAAGTACGAGACACTCCAGATGCCGCTGGGGGAATTATAGCCAACCCTGGGGGCCGTAATTTTTCACGAGAGCAGATGTTCTTCCTGGCGACGGTCTAATTGGACGCCGAGGCCGAGACGGATCTCACAACTTTCAAAAGTTACTGATCCGGAAATGGGCTTACTTTGGTTGTTTGTAAATGTTGTGTGTCGGAAATCCAGTTTTCGATTTTTAAGGAAAGAAATCGTTATGGCATCTAAATCAAACTTTTTGGGCCAGTTCATTGCCATGTACCTTCACGTCCAATGGGTTTTAGCATTTTTTCGGGAATTCTAGATTTATTTGGGAGTTTTATTGGTCTTACGGTAGTTAAATTTATAAATTCCTCTCTTCCAGCTTGAACGCAAAAAGCCACCCCGAAAATCATAGAACCTCCCATAACGCAGCTGACCCTGCCGCTGAAGGGCAGATTTTCGATCGAGATAAACCAGGTGGGGGCAGGGAGATAGAAAGAGACAGAAACGTTGCTCTTGTTTTGGGCAAACAATGCACGTGTTTCTCGCTGGCCGTATACAGGCACATTTCGTACTAATGACCCTCCAAATATTTTGCCATTGATTTTTAGCATTTTAAAGGGGCTGAGAGGCCAAGGCTAGCGTCCCCACTCGAATTTTTAATTATCCTCTAAAAACGAACCATTTCCACGTTTGCAAATGAACAAAATTGGATCTAGAGTTAACTTTTTATGCTAATTTATATTTCTTATTTGTTTAGCGCGTCAAAATCCAAAATTTTTTCAAAAAATATTGAAAATATTTTTTTATGGCTAGCTTTTTCAAAATTGAAAAGTTAATCTAGCCTTCGAATATTGCGAGAATTTCCGCTCGAATACTATTTTTTTTTGTGAAATTTTGCGGTTTTTGGTGCATAGCTGCGCATAGTAACGTTCCGTACTATCCAACTCGCATTTCGCGCAATCATCGTGTTTTTCTCGCGCCCATGACACTTCGTACGGCATCCCAAAACCATCCCCCAAAAATGGGGTTGGCCAAACGGGCAGCGAAAAAGACGACACCCGTCTCAACAAATAGTCTCGCAAATAGCTTGTCATTTTTGGCCTTTTTCGGGGCAATTTTCGTGATCTTGTACTCGATTTAAACCGTTACTATACAAAACTTTAATTTTCTAAGATTATTTCCGCCAACCTTCGACACATAAATGCCGATTTTAAATTTTGACAAAATTGCCCGATCCGATTACGGGCTGGAATTCTAAGCGATGGGGCTAGAAAGTTCATTTTTAGCAGTTTTGGACTTTCCGACTAATTTCCGACCATTCGATTACGCAATAAAATTTTAATGCAACGTAAAAAAAGCGTAAAACGTTCGTAAACGTCGTCGCAAAAAAGCTAGCTCGCTTAACTTTTTTTGGGGGTTCGCAAAAATGTTTAGTTGACTGCTGAAAATCGATCGATTTTTGGCTAACTTGCCGGTCCCTTTAACACCCCAAAACTCAAAAATGATGACGCATTTTTCAATTTAAATATTTTTGCCGAATTCATCTTTTCTGATCACGATTTTTCATTCATTTTGTTCTCCTAACCACCTCTCATAATCAGAAGAATGCGTGGCCACTCCCATCTTCTCCTCCTCCTCCTGCTTCTGACTGTCCATAGTACAGTCGTGGACTCGTGGCCGTCATCTTCTTCTTTTCCATCATCATCACCAGGGGTGGGCTGGCTGGACTGTCTGCTATTCTCCATCAGATGCCCCGAAAATACAGTATACCCACGGCCAGCCGGCGTTTGATACGGTTCATTGGCGGGTGGCGGTGTTTAGGGGGTTGACTTTTGGTTAGAAACAGAGTTTTTACCGTTTTTACAAGCTTTGAAAGACTTTTGGGCTTAAAAGGTTTAACTAAAACTCGATTAAAGGAACCGGCAAGGCATTTTTTGTCTGTTTTCTGGCGTTTTTCGTAGTTCTGACTATTAAAAAGTCATAAAATTTTTGGCATTATTAAAAATCCGAAATTTTCGGTTTTGATGATTTGTCACCATTTTCCTAAAATCGTCATTTTCGAAAAAATGTTTATGCACCCTGCTAAAGCTAGTACAAAAATCGCCACGAAAAAATTCATGGCCTTGCCCGTCCCTTTAAAAAGCAAGGTTTAGGAATAAACAGCTCCATTAATGCATAAACTAGCCAGTTTAGTTGCCGACCATCTCACACCCAACGGCCGGTCAGGCGCCGACAAAGACCGTCGTCGGGAATACGGTGCGTCTGGAGGTGTATATGGAAGCGCAGTGTCCAGATACGTCACGGTCAGTTTACCTACATTTAAAACCCTAGAAAAATAACCCCCTCAAATATAAAATTTTGCTAGAAAATCGATACTTGGCAACTTTGGCATTATCGGGGGAGGGGGGGGATTTTGTGGCCTGAGACTTCAAACGCCTTAAACCTTACCGTGCAATCTTCGAGCCCATCTAACCCTGAAAATCCTGTTTTAGCTTCATCCACAAACAACTGATGAAGGCGTGGGAAAAATTGGGCACGAGCGGACGCGTCGAATGGAATCTGATCCCCTTTGGAAAGGCCCGGTGCACAGAGAAAAAGGATGGAGACTACGAGTATGTACTTTGGACGGAGCCAATGAATGCGTGCTGAACCAACTGATGAATTGTGTTATTGAGAAGACGACGTATCCGGAAAAGTGGGTTGATCTCTCGCTCTCTCCGCTCTCTCACTCTCATCTCTCTCTCGCTCTCTACCTACCTATCTCGCTCTCTCTCGCTCTCGCACTCTCTCTCTCTCTCTCTCTTGCTCGCTCATCGGATCAATTAGCTGCTTTTTCAGATACATTCCGGTGGTCAACTGTATCCAGGGCGAGCGTTCCCTCGAGGGTGCCATCGGAAAGTGCGTGGCCGGAAAGGAGGGTCTCGACGAGACACAGTAGGTTTTTCGCACCAGCAAACGTGGTAAAAACGAGTTTCCAATCGAAAAACAATTTTTTCAAAACAAAATATGACGAATTCTTTTTCAGGATGCGTGACTGTGCCTCTGGCACACGCGGCTGGTCTCCCCTGGCGTTGCCGGAGCGCGACTAGCCCTCCGCCCTGCACTCACCTTCGTCCCGTGGATCGTACTTGATGGAGACCGTGCAGCCGATGCCCTCTACGATCTGACGGAGAACATCTGCAAACGGCTTCAACCTGCCCCACAGGGATGTGCCGAGTACAACAAGTAGACGACTCCGGGCTACAACTAATTCCGCTGCTAGTTTTTTGGTTTATTTTGAAGAGTGTGAAATATTCCCCTCCGCCCCCGAAAAATGGGTATTGGCTTGTTAGCGGGGGGAAGATTCGTTTCCCAAGCCCCCCGCTAACAGGCCAGTACCATGTAGTCGCCCTTACGATCCGATCGTCTATAGGCCATATCTGTACAGTCTGCTCTCTGGCTCTGCTCATATATAATGGATATCCTACCGTATCCTATCCCCTGTTCTACGTATTCTACCGTATGAAAAACGTACCGTACTTTAGCGTACTGCAGCAGAACTTAGTGATCTTTAACGTAGCATACCGCAGCCTCCGTATCCCACCATAAGCTACCGTAGTGCAACGTAGCTTACCGTCGGCTATGGCATTGTAACGTAACTTGCTGTGGTATGCTACGGTAACGATGAAGGTAACTACCGTAACTTATACTACCGTAGCCTACCGTGTCTTCCACCTCCCCGATCCGCTCAACTCCATTTCTGCTTCCCTTACTCGAGTCGTTTTCTTCTGCTGATCCATTTTCGGGTATACCGTATGCATTTCCTCCCCCTGGACCACCATCTTTCTGTCTTTTTACCTTTGTCTCTTTTTTTGTGCGAAACGAGTGCCATTCTGATGCCTTATCCTCCGCTTTCCGAATTTTCCTATCGACATGATTTTTGGATTTATCCCCGTGAATAAATGATTATGAAATGTTTTGAAGCAGGAGAGAGAGAAAGAGCGAAGAGCAGAGAAAGAGAGAAAAAGCGAGAGAGAGAGAATGAGATAGAGAGACAGTGAAAGAGTGATAGAGCGAGAGAAGATAACAAGATTTAAGTGCCCACTCTCGCCATTTTTAAAAATCATTTATCGAATTGTACACATTTGTGGAAAGAGCGGCGGAATGGAATCGATGTGTTTTGTGGCATGAAATGGATTCGGGCGTATGGTACCGGCGTGCGGTACCTTAGTCGTAAAATAGGCGGACGGTCGAGGTCGATACGAGGAGATCATCATCGAAGAACGACGTCTCGATCACCACGTTACCGCTGGAAAATGAGGCATTTTAAAGGGGCCAGAAGTCAGGAACAGCACAATTTTTGACTACAATACTCAAAAACATTTTTGAAGGAACTTGCAAGGCCGGAATTTGGCCAAAAGATCCTATGATGCCTTCTAGGAAATCTTAAAATGCGCCCCGGCTACCGTACCTGAGCAACGCCGCTGGCAACATTTGCGATTCGGGGGCCGCCTCGATCAGGTTCTGCCAAGTGTTCGTCGACTGCGGGATGACAAAGCCGAATTCGAAGAACCATTCTGAAAGTCGAGTAAATTCTCTCTCTCTTTCCACTCACTGTCTGTCTCTCGCTCTCACACTCCCTCTCCCGCTCTCTCGCTCTCTCTCTATCTCACTATCTCTCTCTCGCCTCTAAATGTGCGCATCTGGGTGCCAGGGAACGGATGAGGCAAATACGACTATCGGCTCAGATGATATCCGATTCCACGCAACCCCCCTGGAATCATCCCTATCCCCCCATTTACGCAATTCCCATGGTGCCATTTATGGACTAAATACCACCCAGCTTACGAAATGGCCCTCGACACGAGAATGTGATTTTGGTAAATAAAGCTGTTTATGGATGAGAAATGTGGGAATTGTAAAAACCAAAAGTAGAAAATTCCACGTGGGTAGACAGTACCTTAGGGGATTTAAAGTGGAGTTTTCGCTTAAAATTTGAGAGGTGGCAATAGCAACAATCCTTCCGGAACATATTAGGAAGCTGGCAAAGACTTAGGAATTTAGTGCCTAGGCAGAGTAGCAAAGATTCTTTGAAAAAACCGCTTGCAGGCAGACAAAGATTTTTAGGGAGCGAAGCAAACGCAAGCAAAAACCCTTTTAGGTTTCGATACGCACCCGGCCAACTGGCAAATATCGTTGCGGATGGCGGACCATTCCCGGAAAACCAGCAGAGAACCCTTGAGAAACCCAGTCTCAAGCAGACTAGCACAGACCCTTTGGGAATTTGTAGTTCAACTCTCCGGAAACCAACCCTCGATGATATTCCCCTTCAAAAACACCCGCTGCTCCAGCCTGAACTTGTCGATCTTCTCAGCTGACGTGAAAGTTGATCTCCCGGGACACGGTACGACACTTCA
The DNA here is from genome assembly GCA_038088335.1 of Mesorhabditis sp. LJ9110. Taxonomy (NCBI): domain Eukaryota; kingdom Metazoa; phylum Nematoda; class Chromadorea; order Rhabditida; family Rhabditidae; genus Mesorhabditis; species Mesorhabditis sp. LJ9110. Next base: position 9,306 of record JBBGBA010000373.1, read on the forward strand.
GGATGCTCTGGGGGACATGCGCTGAAAAAGGGAAGGAGATTCACAGCAAGTTCCATAGACGTTTATGGTAATGCGCAGCGCACACACGACGTGTTTAAAGTATTTTAAAGGACCCAGCAAGCTTGACAGTGGAGTTTTGGCTATGGATTTTCGAAAGGTGGCGAATTTCGAACAAATCTATAGCCCAAAAATGGCTTGTACGTCCCTTTCATTGACTGAAAGCTTATGTTTCCCCGCAAATAAACCTCTGCTAGATTGCCTATAAAAATTGCTTCCTAAATTTTCTCTCATATGTTGCCCTATTTTAAACGCCCCTTGTAATCACATTATGCTCATGCGTCGGATCGGCCATATCTTCTGAGCTTTGCCACAGAATCTTCCCGCTCTCCGCGTCGCGCAGGTTCATCCAATTCCTAAAAACTGGCTTAATTTCCGATTCTTCGTACTCTTAAAAATCCACCGCTTTCCCTGCCTTCAACGGTCCTTTAAACCCGTCGAAAAAATTAAACTCCGTTTAAAAACTCACAATTTAAACCCGCCCAAAATGTTCTCAGCCCGCAGGTTGCTGCCCGAATTCTTGTCGCTGCTTCTCGAAGCTGTCAGCGCCATTTTTGCCTTAAAAATTTGATTAAAACTTGAAAAGCAAGAAAAAAAAAAAAAAAAAAAAAAAAAAAAAAAAAAAAAAAAAAAAAAAAAAAAAAAAAAAAAAAAAAAAAAAAAAAAAAAAAAAAAAAAAAAAAAAAAAAAAAAAAAAAAAATTTTTTTTTTTTTTTTTTTTTTTTTTTTTTTTTTTATTTTTTTTTTTTATTTTTTTTTTTTTTTTTTTTTTTTTTTTTTTTTTTTTTTTTTTTTTTTTTTTTTTTTTAATTAAAAAATACCTAAAACGATTAAAATTGAAAGCAAATGCAAATTTCCCAAATTGTCTCTGCCCGCCTACCAACATGAATTCCCCTACCGTTTCATGCCAAACCTGTTTCCGAAATGATCTTTGCTAGTTCGCCTTACCAAAGAATTTCGTATTTCTCATTTCCTCAAGGATCTTTGCTAGCTTTATTTAATAGTTTAATTACTACCGAGTGGTATGCAAACACCGCAAAAAATATCGAATTCTTTATATCTTTATGGCAAAAAACACAGACACGCAATATATCATATTCTTTATGCACCGAATCCACAGGAATCTCTCAAGGTTGCCCCCAAAAATGTGGGGGTACGAAAGCCGAAAAATGACAATAAAAATGAACTCGAAGAACAACACCGGTATTTGAGGCGAATAGGTTGAGGATTTGAGGAAAAGACAAAAAAAGAAAATTATCGAAAATATCCGCAAGGCATACGGTAGGAAATCGGGGGATTAAGGGTTTTAAAAAGGACTTTTGTAGGATATGCATAAAAATTCGAATTTAGGAAAGGAATTTTAACATTTCTTAAATACAAAAATATACACAAAATGCATTAAAATGATTTTAAAGGGACTGCGAAGCTAGAAAATCGGATTCTTCTAGTTTGGCTTGTTGCCAAGACCCTAAATCCACAAAAATCCTGCCTTCCCTTTAAACGGAGAAAAACCGGTTTTAACCTGATCTAAAAGGCATAGAATGCAAAATACCCAGAAAATTCGCTTAGAAATTGGTTTTAAAAGGGCCAGTGAAGTCTAGGAAAGTCCTTGTGCTTTTTGATTCTGCGAAAAACCCCGAAATCCACTAGAATTTATCCTTCTCAGTCCCTTTAAACCGCTTTGGCTAACATGGACTAGGTGGAAAACTCGGCGTCTCGTCCCCAATCGTCACCACCGTATCCCTTGGCGATAAGCAATGAGCTGGCGATAGAAATCGAGGCGTAGCGGAGTCGTACCCTGAAAAATGCGGTAGACCATCCAGCATTTAGTGGTCTTGCAGGCGAGTTTTAAAGGGGTTGGCAAGACATGCTTATGTATTATCGTAGGTTATGTGGATCCATATGCATTTTGCCGCGGCTCTATGCATATTCTCAAAATACCGAAATTCCAAAAAGGCCCAATTCCAAATGGAGTCATAATCCCGACATTCAAAATCTCGACAGCCAAAATCCCGGCTCACGCCACTTCCGTTTATAAATCTATTTTATACATGTCGGCGTCTTGGTTGTCGGGGTTTTGGCCTGTCGGGATTTTGACCGGTCGGTATCTGGGTTGTCGGCATTTTGGTCGGTCGCGTATTCTGCTTAAATGGATTTTGGCCTGTCGGCATTTCGGCTGTCGGGATTTTGGTTTTCCCGAAGCACGTAAAAAGTCGAAAATGGCGAAAATTCGGAATCCCGAAATTCTATAATTTCGAGCTTCGTGTTTAATATTTAGACTTTCTTGGGAGACTTTTTATGGGAATTTCGATATTCTAAAAATGCGGCTTTGTTAAATTCAGGCATTCCGAATTTTCGACATTCTGGAATGTCGACATTTGTATAGAAAATAGCAGCGCAACTGGCGGCAAAATCCATAAAAATCCATAGCCAAAAATCCATAACCATGCCTTGACAATCCCTTTAAAGTGGCCCTTAATTTTTTCGAGGACAGCAAAAGAGGACAGGAGGAGGGGCGAGCGATTTTTGCTTACCGGGCAACAACGGCTCTCCGGCTCATTCAAATGACTAGAAAAATACCAGGTTTTATGGGATTTTATGGGATACGGTCGGTGGGTTACTGTATAAAATTGTACCTACCATTGACGTAGCATCTGATGGGCGATTCATCTTCTATACAATGGTGCTCGGGAATGAGGGGAATGAACCGTTCGATTGGGGGAGGAGGGGAGGGTGACGCGGGAACCGCACCCACTAAAAATACAAAATTAACAAAACTTAGCGTACAAGCGTTAGCAATATATAAATTCTATTATTTTGAGCAAAAAGCAAAAAGTTTGTAGGTCCGGGGAGTCGAACCCTCGACCTTTATGTTGAGGGGCTGATGCTCTACCGGCTGAGCCACGAGGGTTACTGTCAGAAAGGATACCGATCTTAATAATACCGATTTTTACGTGCCGATTTTCATACCGCCGGTTTACGAGAAACAAAAAAAATACAAATACAATTTCTTCTTAAAAAATGCAAAAAAAATCGATTTTCCACAAAAATGGACGCTTCAAATTTGCGAATTTTGAAAGTTTTTTTTGCATTTTTTCGATAGTTTTCCGAGTGAAATCCAGTTAAATTGTGCTAAAGGTGTCTTGAAACCACCCAAAAATTGTGTTAATAGGCATTTCTGGGTTTCCACAAAAATCCAATTCTGCCCCCACCGATAATGCAAAAGCACCAAAATCAGCATATTTAAATGATACTATCTTAATTGTAAAAACAAGCATTATTAAAATCTATAATATTTAAATGGGCACCCTCTGGCTGCTCGATTTTCGTTTTCCTAAAAATTGGCCCAGCTACCGTACCGGCCGGTCCGTTGCCGTTGCCAGTAATGTCTCGGAACCCGAGCAGCATAGACGTCCGCCGTCCGTTCTCGTCGGTGCCCACCGTATGCTGCAAAAATCTGCTATATTTTTCCAAACAAAAATTTTAGAAAATACAGTAAACCAGCCGATTTACAGAAAATGGGCGGAAAAATATGGGGAAGCCATAGAAAGGCGGGGATAGTCGGCAAAGCAGCACGGAAAGTCGCAAAAGTACGCAATCGAAAATTCACTTTGAAAACGCATAGAAAAAGAGCAAAAAAATCGGCTTTTTGAAAAATCGAGGACTCTTTAGGGTGGAAACAAACCTTTGGGCGTGGATTACGGTCTGAAAGGATGTGTTTTAGGGAGTAGAAGGGCAAAATAGGATTGACCAAACCAGTTTGCTTAATAAAATTTATTTAAAAGGTTTAAGGGGCCAGTGAAGTCAAAAAAATTACCGATTTCCGCCTGGCCGTCACCATCGAGATGCTGCGGCGAAGGTCGACCCGTTTTGTCCATGTGCGCCAGATACTGGAAATTGACATAAATTTAGCATGCGAGAGAGTGAGAGAGAGCGAGAGAGGAAGAAAGAGAGAGAGAGTGAGAGAGAGAGATGGCGAGAGAGCGAGAGAGAACCGAGAGCGTGCACCAGATAGATATCGTTGCAGAGGGGAGCAAGAAATAGAGGTAAGGCGCCAGAGAGCGGGAGAGAGAGGGAGAGAGCGAGAGAGCGTTAGAGAGAAAGAGCGAGCGAGAGAGCGTTAGAGAGAAAAAGAGAGAAAGCGAAAAAGTTTTCTAACTATTACCTAAATTTATCGTGAGCCGGCAGTCGTAGCGTCATCCCCCGCATCCCACACCCGTACACGATAATTAGCTCTTTTCTGAAAAATTAGATTATTAAAATATAGTACTTTTCCTCGGTTCTTCAATTTTCATAAATCATCTTTTTGAGAAAACCAACCTAAAATCCTTCCCAAAAATGATATAGATCACAAAATTGATAGACGAATTGATGATGGCGAGAAAGTTGATGGTCTCCCGGGAAAAGGTGTAGAAGGTACTGTAGGTTTCTTGGAGCATTCCGTCGGGCAGGATTTCTTCCAAAAGGGTCAGCACGAATCTAAAAAGAGGGTTAACTGATTACGGCATAAAAATCGGCTCACAGTCAAATCGATAATCAAGGATTACCCGGTCCTTTAAAAAACCGACCGATCAAAAAGATCGAACAAAAAAATTCGCCCAACCAACGTACCCCCAGAAGTTGCATATCAAAAAGATGAAGACGATGGTGATGAGGACGAGGGTAGCTTCTCGACTCTTCTCTTTCAACTCGTGCCGATCTTTTACCCTGAAAATTGGAATTAACATAGTGGGCGTGGCTAAAGGGACTGGAAAGGAAGGCAGGAATCATGCGATGCCTACCGTGCGTTAGAAAGTGATAACACTACAGGACAGGACGGGACATTGCGAAGACATGTGGTTGACAGGACGTAGAAAAGGATACGGTAGATAGAAAGCTGCGGAAGGAGAAGAAGCGGAAGCGAAATTGGAGCCGGCATGGAAAGTCACGGTCACGGCATCCAAATTCTCATGCTCAGTCTCGTTCTCCTCAAGCCAGATCCCCCCGATACCTCACAATGTACAACTTGGTGTAGGTAAAGAGGTTTGGGGCGCCGGTTGAGCCATTTCTAGATGGGTCCGGGCCAAAGCCCCCATCTACTGTGGAGAGGCGCTTCGTTCTGCAATTGACGACACACAGCTATTGACGCTTTAAAGGGGGCGTGCCAGCAGGGATACTTTTCTGCATCTCTCTCTCTCTCTCACTGTCGCTGTCTCTCTCTCCGTCTCCCACTCACTCTCGCTGTCTCTCTCTCCCTCTGTCTCTCACTCTGCCACGCTCTCTCACTCTTTCTGGCTCTCTCGCTCTCTCTGTCTCACTCTCTCTTTCTCTTTCTCTCTTTCTCTCTCTATCGCTCTCGTTTAAAGGAACTCGTAAGTTAAACTTTTCAATAGTATCTATTAGTTCGCAAAAACACAGGTGCGGGTGGGGCAATCATCGATCCAAAAACACAAATTAAACGCTAAAGGTGAGTGTCCAGTGGGGTGTGAGTGTGATAGTTAGCGCGAATGCTTTTATAGGTTTTACGATAAAGGGTGAGGTGCCGGGTGAGAATCTGCTTTAAAAAATTAAAATTCCCGAAAAGAAACCTACTGTATCTTCGGGTCGCTGTAGTCAAATTTTTGGAGGCTCCGTTTGATGGTGTAGGCAATGATGGAGTTGAGCAACTGGAAAAGATAAACTTTTTCTATCTTGCTCTCTCCCGCTCTCTCTCTCTCCTGCTGTCTCCCTCTTTCTCTCTCGCTTAAATTCTGCAAAAACTTACCAGTAGTATCAGAAATGGAAAGAACACCATCACGATGTTGGTAATCCACAGCGCGTATACCTAAAAATTGACGAATAAAATGGTGACGCTCCCGCTACTTCCCCTCTTCCCTCTTTCCTCCTTCTCTCTCACTGTCTCTCACTCCCTCTTCCTACCCTTTGATATATCTCGTTTTGCGCCATGAGTGATGGTTGCAGCATATAGGATTGCCAATCCGTTCCCTCGCCACAATCCGGATTTCGTCGGACCTGGAATCTGCATTTTAAAGGGCCAATGAAGGCAGGCGTAAAATCTGGAAACTTGCGTACATCAAGCTCAAAAAATTTTGTGGCGTTGAAGAGGACGGCGAAAGTTGTGACGCCCAGAATTGTCCAGGCAGCTCCACCTGGAAATGAGAGGGTGAGAGATAGCGAGAGATAGTGAGAGAGTGAGAGTGAGATAGAGAGAGAGAGAGAGAGAGAGAGAGAGAGAGAAACCTACCCGAACTACATAACCGTTTTGATCGTTTCGGATAACACACGGCCAAATACCGCTCAATCGTGACGGTTACGGTAACGTAGACGCTCCCCGTCTGCGAGATGTGCGACAGGGCGAAGGCAAATCTGAAGGGCAGTTTGTAAACTTTAAAAGCCATCTAGGAAAGCTTAAAAACGCTTGTTTTGCATGGCAATCGTAACCTTCAGAAGCCCCTTAATTCCGTTTTTGATTATAAATCAACAAAAAATCTCTAAGACCTATTTAAAAGCTTTTTTAACAAATTACGGTAGTTTAAAGGCCTTGGGAAGTCAGCAAGGCGTGACGTTTTTGACAGGCAGTTTGCCAAAATTAATAACAAAGCTATATCTCGACAAAAACCCACCTCAAATACGTCAACCACGCAACGTAAAGCTGAAATTGTTGCGTGTACTCGATGATGTACTCCATGGCGTAGATGAAAAATGCGGTGATGAGCAGACACGAGTCGAACACCGCCAACGCCGTCAAGTACAGGTTGTTCGGGTTTCGCATCGAGGGCCTGAAGCAAAATTCTTTTTCTCTAGCTTGCTCTATCCACTGCACCTTGTCAAGATCAACGCCGTGCTGATATTCCCGAAAAGGCCAAACAACCCGATGATGCTCCCCACCACGCTGATCATGAAGAATTTTACCTGAAAGGAGAAGATTCCGGATTTTTGGATTAGTTTAATTTTTGCAAAATTTAAAATGGCTTAAGTTTTTGATTTTTTGAACTAGTTTAATTAACTAGAATTTTTTCGTTATTTGTATTCAATTAAACTTTAAGCGTTTACATTTCAAATTCGATAACGATACCTCTAAATAATCGTGCGGCGAGAGACCGCAGAAGTTCTTCTCGGCTGCCATCTCCGTGGTGGCGTTCAGGCCCTGAAAATAGCCTATTAAGGCGCCTTTACTTGTCGGATCCTGACCGGATTTCAGTCGGATTTGGTCAGGTATCGGAATCCAATAAAATTCCAAGATATCAATTTTAAAAATTTTGAGTGGGAGAATTGGCGGAAGAAGATTTCAACCAAGATTGCAATTGCGACACAACTTCCATACGTCAAAATCTGGTCGAAATTCGCGCGAGATTCGTTCCCGGAACACATAACTTTATTTCCGGAACTGATTTTTACAGTGTTAGGTCGAAAAATAGCCTTAAGAAATTTTTAAGCATGTTCGCTAGCGATACAGCTTCGATCCCGCCCGTTTCGGGTCCAAATCTAGAAAAAATTATTTCCGCAGATGCGTGTTACGGTTATTAAACAACAGAAACGGGTTTTAAGTAGACTTTTGACTACATAGATAAAGATAGACTTCCGGTTTTTAGCAGTAGCCCTAATCAGGTTGCAATAAAGTTGACGCGATAAACAGGTGATTCTGCACGCCCACGACACTTCCGCTACACTATTTTAATTGCTTCTATTTTGAAGTTGTACTATCGGATCGGGTTCCCTGTGAAGTACAGTACTTGTACAAAAGAGAGAGAGAGAGAGAGAGAGAGCGAGAGAGAGAGAGAGCGGCAGAGGAAGTACAGTACCTGTAAGATGGCATCGAAGACATGGTCGGGCAGTGCCGTGGATGGACCCGGACGACTCGTCGTCCCATCCATTCCTCACCGCATAAGAAAATGCTGCAAAATAGAAAATACTAATAAAATTATTTAAATGTATTATCGAAAAGTAGCAGATGAGAACTAGCAGAGAACATTGGGGAAAATGGGCTCGAATGAGACAATGTTTGGTAGTGAGATCGAGAGAGAGTATGAAACGGAGTGAGAGAGAATGAGAGAGGGAGTGAGAGAGAGAGCGAGAGAGAGAGAGAGAGACAGAGAGGGACAGGGGAGAGAGTCAGAGCTCGACCTCCTCTCAAAGTTCGGACCCAATGTTTTTGACCGCTATAATCTTGTGTCGGGCCGTCTGGCGCCCGTCCGGAATTCCGGGCGGAAACCCTACGCGCCAAAAACAACTTTCTAAAAACGGAAAAACGGGCGCCGAGAGTTCAAAAACTACCCTTTTCCGGTCTACAACGGGTTTCCGGCCCAAACAACCTTACAAAAATTCCAAAAAAAAGTGTTTTTATGGTTTCCAAACGTTACGGTAGAAATCGCCGCCTTCAGTGGTTCTTTAGAGGCAAGGAAAAGACAGGTTATGGATTTGTGGGCATGGATTCTCAATTTTTTTTTTCGATGGCCGTAACGTGTCGTAATAGCTCCACCTAGCCAAAATCCATACTCTACCTTCAATGGTCCTTTAAAACCCGATAACCCATCCTTGAAGCGCTCCATTTTCAACGTTTCCCCCTAATTCCCGGGTACTCCCCGGCCCTTTTGGGGTTGTTAATGGCGGCCGGGTAAGCCAGGCCCATAGGCCGGCAAATACATGTCGTAATTGGTGGGTTCCGGCCCTAAAATGCGCCCCCGAAGACATACGCCATGGCCAGAGAAAGTGGATTTTTTGAGGGTGAATAAAAATAATCGAAACGCCGCTGGCATTTACTGAGATGTTCCGCACTTTCCAAATGGCAGTTCTGGGGGTAAAAAATAATTTTAAGGATCGTACTGTTGGTCAAAAAAGAGTGATGGGCAAGGGGAAAATAGACATAGCGAGAGAGTGTGAGAACGTACCGATGGGGAGAGAGATAGGGAGAGAGAGAGAGAGAGAGAGAGAGAGAGAGAAGAGAGAGAGGGAGAGTAAGAGAGAGAAAGAGCAAGAATGATATAGGCGGTTATGACTGAGCTTGGAAAGCTAGCAGAGGCGCTTCTAAAAAACGAGCTAGAGCTAGAACAGATTTAGAGAGAGAGCGTGAGAGAGCGAGAGTGAGGAAGAGAGAAGGAGAGCGAGAACAAGAGACATAATGGAGAAAGGGACCTCAGAAATTTCGTGGAAATCCTTTTCCCGAATTTCGAAGTTCCAAACATTGCAATTCGATTCCACAAAGTAACCATTAACCACTCGACCTCCCTCCATAATCAAAAAGCTAAATTCAAGGGCTAATGCTCAGCCTCGAAATTGCCCGCCCGCACCGCTTTTTACAGGCGGCAATTCAGAATAGCTTTTCGCGTGATCTGGAGGCGGAGGGGGGAGGGAGATGATGAGTAGGACTTCCGGGGTTAAGCCCTAATTACGGTGAGGCTGAGGTAAATGTAAATTAGGGAGTGATTTTGGGGAGATTAAATGGATCGGAAATGAAGAAAAACCATGAAATCACAATGAAATGATGATACTTCTCAGTCGCTTTCTCTCTCTCTCTCTCTCTCTCTCGCTCGCTCGTTCTGTCCTTCTCTCTCTCTCTCTCTCTGATATTCACTTGATAAAAATTCACCTAGATATCTCCTTGCGTTAGCAGAAAGTTGCAAAAACCTGCAAAAACGAGAATTTCTATATCACGAAATTCCGAAACAAAACTATTTCCCGAAACCACCGAACCGAAACACCCGGAACGAACCCCCTGAAACCGGGAATTTTTCGGCGAGCCCGAATCTCGGCCCAGGGCCCAAATTTGGACGGCCTTGGCCGCCGAGGGCCAGAGCCGACCTGCGGTGAAGCCTGGGGAAAAGTTCAAAAAGAGCTCCAGGAGGGAACAGCCGAACTGAAAGACAAAGAGAGAATCGAGGGCCGAACGCCTCGGCACCAAAAAAACCCTTGGCATAGCGCCAAAAAATCGGGGGGTGAGAAGCCCGGAAATCTGATCCGCCACAACCCGTGGTGTTCAAAAATTCTTGCCCCGGCGGGTTCAGACAGTGGCCCCGGAAAAAATTGGGTGGACTTAAGCAGCTGGCGGGAGGTGATATTGGATATGCCTTTTGGGTGCTTTGGAGGCTTACAAAGGATTTGCAGTTGTTGGAATATTAATGGAGGATAGGTGTGATCCACTAAAAACATCGACGTAATTTCATGGTATAAAAAGGACGTAATGAAACATTTGGTGAGATGGTCTTTCCGGTTACCATAATTAACCCTTACTACAGTCGTAGAACCTAAACCTAAACGCGTCGAAAAAACCGGAGAAACCTCAAATTCGTAGGAAGTATTTTTCTAGTCTTGCTCTACCATTCTCTCTCTGTCTGTCGCTCACCCTCGCACTCTCTCTTTCTCTCGCGCTCTCCTTTTCTCACTCTCACGGATCTCTATCCTTTCTCTCGCTCTCTCTTCTCACTCGCTGTCTCTCACTCGCTGTCTCTCCCTCGCTGTCAGTGAGTACGTGGGTGTGAGAGAGGAGAGAGAGAGAGAGAGAGAGAGAGAGAGAGAGAGAGTGAGAGCGAGCGGGTGAGTCGTGCGGATCTTAAAACCGTAAATCTTAATTCCGTAAAAAAGGTTACTTGAGTCGAACCTTAAAAGGAAGAGTTAAAACCACCGCAGCACAGACATCCCAATTCCTGTAGACCGGAAAAAAAAACGAAAAAATGCACCCCTGTTTACCCCTGACGAACCCACAACTTCCACAAAACCCCCAAAAAAGAGCTGGGGTCCGATCGTCATTCTGTATCTGTTTGTCTGTCTGCCGTCCCATCCTAAATTGCACCCTAATCACGCCCTCCCACCGACCATGAATTGGGCCCTCGTCGCCGGGTTTTGAGTTGGCCGTCCGAAGGTCGAGAAGTCGGAAATTCTGTGCTTCATTAGAGAGAGGGAGAGAATGAGATAGCGAGAGCGAGAGAGATAGATAGTGAGCGAAAGAGCGAGAGAGACAGAGAGAGAGAGACAGAGAGAGAGAGAGAGAGAGCGCAAGCAGGATATTACAAAGGACCAGAAAAGGCAAGCTAGCATAGATCTTTGAAAAATCAGGCAGCTTAGCAGAGATTCTTGAGGAAAACCGAAGCCAACTAGCACAGAAAATTGCGAAAACCATGGTTTTTCTCCTTTGTCTAGAAAATTGCATAATGCTACACCTAACTCCTATCTCCATTTTTGCGCCACCACCCCCTTGGTGGGGGCGATAACCAAATTTAGAATAGCTAGCAACTCCTCCAAGTCGCCCCAAAAATGTTTATATATGGCCAGAGGGAAGGCATAAACACTTGACGAGAGAGAGAGAGAGAGAGAGAGAGAGAAAAGACGCAGAGAAAATGGGACCACCCGGAACGGAAGTGCCGTGAAAAAAGAAGCCCATCCTGGGTGGAGGGTATTTTATGGTCGAAGCTGGAGAGGGGATGCTATTTAGGAGGGGGAGAATGATTGCGGCGTTCCATTGAGACTATTCGACCTCATGACGAGATGTTTCAGGGGACTGCGAAGGTGATGCGAGAGAACGAGAAAGAGAAAGCGACAGAGAGAGAGAGAGCGAGGAGAGAGAGAGAGAGAGAGAGAGAGAGGATAGAGAGACAGAGAAGGAAACGTACGGCCTTTTGAAACCCCACTCCTTAGGGAAAGAGCCCGAAAAGAGGGAGAGAGAGAAAGCGAGTGAAAATGGTAGTGAGAAAGACGAGGGAGAGAAAACGAGCGCGTGAGCGAGAGCGAGAGAAAGAGAGAGAGCGCTAGTGAGAGTGAGAGTGAGAGTCACAGAGAGAGAGAGAGAGAGAGAGAGAGAGAGAGAGAGAGAGAGCGTGAGACAACAAGAGAGAGAAACAAAAACGTGCAGAATAATTGACCGTTGGCCCCTCAAGACCGAAGGGCCCTCTCAAGGATAATATAATTTTCCGTGGGAGGATTGGCACAAAACAGCATACCTCCTCGTTCCTGGGACACCAGCACTTGCCTAAAAACGGATGCTAAATTGGGGGTTTTGGGGGTTAGTTTCCATCGCGTAAGGGATAGGTAGCCGGTGCCTGAAAGCTGGAGCCAGCAGTTCTTAAAATCCACGATCCAAGGTGTCCCTGCCCCTTTAAAATCACCGGCTGTCCACCGGAATGCCATTCATTTCCCCAGCCGCCGTCACTCCAATAGCCCACCAAAAATCGCAATTCACGGATGGATGCGCATCGGCGGGAAAAGCTTCTCGGGTCGGCGATTCAATCTTTCGGAAGAAAAAAGAACAGCAAAATGGTGGAAAGCAACACATGGAGGACGAGAGAAAGAGAGAGAGTGCGAGAGAGAGAGAGCGAGAGAGAGCGAGAGAGAGAGAGATAATCTGTGAGCGCAAATACAGAAAAAACAGATACAACCTTCGTGCGAGGCATGGAGACATGAGACAGAGAGAGAGATAAGGAGAGAAGGAGAGTGAGAGAGCGAGAGAGAGAGTGAGAGAGCGAGAGAGATAAAGAAATAGAAAGGGAACGAGATAGCGGTATAGAGAGTCAATCAAAAGCTAGAGATATCCATAAAGCATCCCCCTCAAATGTGATACCTTGGGAAACTCGCCAAAAAGCCTATTTTTAGGGTTTTAGATGCTTTTGCAAGACCCCGACCACCTGGAGCCCAGGAGTGCAAGAACTACATTATTTTTCGATACCCAAATATTCCAGTTTAGCGCACTAATAGACCAGATCCGAGCGCACGTCATTGCGTGTTTCCTAGCTTTATTTTCCCGAAAAATTGTCCCGAAGAATATGACATCAGATGTTGAGGGCCGGTTGGGTGGTCACCGGATATCCGGACGATTGCACACGGCAGGTAGGTAGGAAAATAGGACTAAGAAATTTGTAGGAATTGAATGGGTTGCTTTCTTGCCTTCTCGTCTCTCCTCGCTCTCTCGCTCTTCATCTCTGGCCCCTAGAAACGCCGTTCTTCTGCATGCCCTTCTTCGTGTTGTGGGCCAGCCCAAAAATTGATGAAGAGCAATGGAGGGGAATGGATGGAAGGGAAGGGCCCTTCACAGACTCGTCCAAGGCCTTTCTTAAATGATTATTTCTGGCCCCAATGGAAGCATTTTTCGGAAGATGGAGATGGAGGGTTCTTACAACATAATCCCATTCTTACTTCTGGACCTGAAGGCCCGGAAATCAAAAAGTTATTTTCGGCGGTTAAAGGATATTTTTGGGAGTTTAAAATGGAGCCTCACGATCACTTGGAAACAAAGAGAGAGAGAGAGAGAGAGAGAGAGAGAGAGAGAGAGAGAGAGGAACTCAACAAATCCACAGACGAAAACGTAGGGCAATCTAGCAGAAAGCACTTAGGAATCTTGAAAAAATTATTATAAAACCGGGACTTTAAGAATGTCTGCTAGCTTGGCACGCCAGCTATTTTAAGACAATCCAGCAGAGATTTTTGAAGAAGTGAGCCATAGGGCGAGCTTAAGGGAAACGTATGGGCCAACTAGCAGAGATCACTTGGGAAAACAACGCCACCGGTGGTCAATAAGGGACCGAATTGGCGGGCCCCCAGGCTTCCGGCCAATTTTCCGGGCCACTACAAAAAGACGGTCACGTCGACGGGGCGTCGGAATAAATGGCCCTGGGATTCTGTTAAGAGAGAGAGAGACAGAGAGAGGAACAGAAAGAGAGACAGAAAGAAAGAGAGAGAGCGAACGAGCGAGAGAAAGTACCCTGAGTACAAAGAGCTCTAAATTCCGTCGCACTCGAGACGAAGGAAAATGGAATATTGGGACTTTCAAGGGTCACGCCATTTTGGAAAGGAGTTTTTGGCGACCGTACTTTTTTCATTCTCAAAAACGCATGACGCAAAGTACAAAAAATGTCGAAAAACGAAAGATTGAAAAATTCAAAATGAAACTAATTTTCCTAGATTTTTACGATTTTTTTTGTGAGAGCCGGATTCGCGACACGATTCCGTATAGCTTTTTCGACGCCGCGACACGCACGCTACTTTGACCAATGCGCAGCGTGCGCGTCGCGTTTTGCGGGAGAGGCAAAATGGCTTCCCGGCTAAAGATCAATAAATCCACAGTCTAATCCTGAACCCCCTGCAAATATTCCATGTAAAATCGGGGCGCTGCATTCAGAATGCGATGGTGTTTGGGCGTTGGCCCGCCAGGGCAGTGGCCCAGGGCCCATATTTTAGGTGGGCCACACGCCAGAACACCTACATACCCACGGAAGGGGGCATCAATCAAAAAAAGAACGCAGCACGCCGATTTGTAGCTGTCGATAGAAAGCTGGTGTAGCTTATGGGGAATGATTAAAGGGGCTGGGAAGGGTGAGAGATAGAGAGAGAGAGAGAGAGAGTGAGAGAGAGAGAGCGAGCGAGAGAGCGAGAGAACAGATATAGAAAGTCAGAGAGAGAGGGAGAGAGAGGGCGCGCGAGCGAGTGTGAGAGAGCGGCGTGAGAAAGAGAGATAGAAAGGAAGCCGCGGAAAATCCGGAGTAAATCCATAACAAGCCAAATCCATAGTCTTTCCCGCCCCTTTTAAGGAACTTTGAAGGCTTCTCCGCCCGCCAGCCGGACCGAATGACAATGTGTGAATGGCCGTAGTCGAGGATATAGTTGCTCATCCTCATGCTCATCTCCATTTGATGCTCCTCCTCAATCTGTTCCTCCCCGGAGTCCAGCTGTGGCTCTTCTTCCCTTTGCCTCTATTCCATCCCATGTGGTTCCACTCGTTGTTTTCCGGCTGGCCGCGGCACATATTCGCTCCTCTCATATTCATCCAACGGGCCTGGGAAAACGGGTTGGATTTGGGGGGACGGGGCTGAACTTTAGACGTCGGCCGAACGCCTTGAAGTTGTTAGTAAGGCTCCAAGCAAGGAGAAGCTTTGATTGTTTTCGCTAGCCCGGGTTCAAAGGGAGCGTCTTTTTTTCGCAATTTAGGCCAAACAAGGAGCATCAAGTAGGACAATTTTCGAGACCCAAAAAACTATCAATCGGATACTCACAAAAAAATCATACATGCCAGCCGGGAGCGCCGTCTGAAAAGAAAAGACCCAGAAGCCCGTGAAGGCCCCCGAAATAAGCCGTTATGGCCCATCTCGAACGCCCCAGACGAGGCGAAGAGGAGATCGAGAAGGAGCGTAGGAGGAGGGACAGGTGCTGAGATTTACGCGCTTCTCTTTTTCTCTAGTCATCTCTCGCTACCTCTCTCGCTCTCACTCTCCCTCTCGCCCTCACTTCAGATGAGCGCCCGACGGTGCCTTCAAGGAGTGCCGAGCTTCTGATGGGTCAGGCTCAACCCCAGGAATAAGGTGAAAAATAACTTGGAAATTTTGGAGTTCGAATGCTTCATTAAAGGCACAGAAAAGGAATAGCCGTAGTTTTTTATCAAGATCCGCCACCGCGACACGCAACGCGTACGTTTTCATAATCGCGTTGCGTGCACTGCAAAATCTCTAAAAAATTCGTGCCTTGCTAAGTCCTTAAAGCATAAAAAGTCAGGCGTATGGATGTTAGTTACCACCGCAGCACGCAATGCGTGCGCAACCACAATTCCACGTGGTGATGCATTACGATATGCAAAAGCACCGGACGCGTTGCGTGTCGCGGCTCCGGCAAAAAATCTATAGATCAGCCCAGCCAAAAGATACGCCGTAACCCATTACGCAATCGCATTAAAGCGCGTTGCGTGTCGCCGACGCACTAAAATCTGTAGTCATGACTTAGTCGCCCGGCCCCGCCCTTTAAACCGCTCTAAAGGGATAGGAAAGTGACAAATTTCCGCCAGAAAAACGCGATTTTTGAATCCCCGAACCTGCCAAATCGACACTAAAATTTTCAGGAGCGGGCGTTGCACCCCGACTGGCCGCGCCGACAGATTTTTTGCGGGTCCTTGTCTCTGGGCCCCATGGATGTGGGTCGTTGCTTGGAAAGAAATGGAATCGACTGGAGGGGACGGGGGTTTCCGATCGGATACTATGCACTGGTTCCCAATCACATGCAATTTGATGGGATTTGATCTGGACAGGCAAGAGAGAGCGCGAGAGAGGGGAAAGAGGACGAGAGACACCAGAGGGCACGAGTGATAGCTCGAGAGAGCACGAGAGATAGAGCATGAGAGATAGCTCGAGAGCGTCAGAGAGAGAGGACGAGATAGTAAAAGACAGGGCACTAGCGAGAACGAGAGAGAGAGAGAGAGAGAGAGAGAGAGAAGAGAGAATGAGAGAGAATGAGAGAAATAAGGAGAAAGTGAACGACCGTCTGCTCAACTTATCTCCGGAAATCATATTAATTTCTCGAATTGTCCCTGCCGCATTAATAGGTGATTTTTGAGGTTTCAAGAAATAAATGGTCAAATAAAATGGCATTTTCAAGAATGAAATGAAGTTCTTACAATGGGGGAAAGTACTACAACTACCACGAACCTTACTATAAAGGTCCCATCCGAACTACCCGACCCGAAAAAAACGCGGGTCCTAGGAAGGGCCCATCCTTGACACCCCATCCAAAAGGGCCAAACCATAAATCGAATCAGCTGTCTACGCCCCCCGCAAACCCTCCTTTCCCTTCCAAACCGACTGGCACTCGAATATGGCGCCCCACACAAATGCAATCCGATTGTTCTCCCGGCCATCTCTAACCATACGTTTTTCGCGCTTTTTCTAGCGGGCCAGTCGGTGTTTTTTGAACGCGGCGCGAGTGATTTTTGGGTGGGCTCTGAAGTTCCCAGGGGCCAAACGGGGCTAATATTTTTTAGGTCTTCAAGAATCGCGATAATCAAGAAGAGAGAGCGCGAGAGCGAGAGAGCGTGAGAGAGAGCTAGAGAGCGAGAGAGCGAGATGGAGAGGCAAAAATTGAAACGAGCTCCTAATATCTCTACCCCTAAAAACAAACACTTCCCGGTTCCTTTAAAATGCCAAAACCCCCTGAAAGAAGAAAGATCCCTAAAAACAATTGCCCATTGTGTCTGAAGTAGCGCGGGGCACGTAACCCAAAAGGACGTCGATAGGCGCATCGCGGCGTGTCAAAACGCAGCAGAAACTTTCTGCGAATTCCCGCTGCGCAACAAGGAACCCGCCGGAATTATTTATATGGAAAATGCCGCGGATGAGTGAACTTTTGGAAGGAGGAGGAGGAGATAGACATAGAGATGCTCGCTCTCTCTATCTCTCTCTCTCTCTCTCTCTGCCCTGGGGGCATCTCAGAAAATAGGAGCGGCAGGCGCGATTTAATTAGTGAAAGGCGATGTGGCCCTTCACGACTTCAAGAAGAGAACCTACTCGATCAGCTTTTCTATGGAGGGCACGGGCGCGAAGTCCAAATTTTGACGGGAAACATCAAGGAGAGCATGGAGAGCAATTAAAGGGAAAGTGACTGCATAAACAAAACTTAAAGGACCGACCCTATGGATTTTGTCGCTTCCGCCACGCGTTTACTCGACTTTCTATCGTGTAACGGATTCTGCACGTCGCGTGTCGCGGGCTCCTTTGCGCTGCGTATTGAACTTAATAAGGAATTCTGTCGCGCCTTGCGGGACTCTTTAAAGGGGTGGTCACAGCCAAAAATAAGGGCTGAAAGATTAGCTCCGTGACACTCAAGTTATCTATAATCCATTACCCAATGAAATCTGAGGCGCGTTGCGTGTGGCGACAGCCGCGAAATCCATAGAGGTAGATGTCCTGCCTTACCCGATCCTTTCATCCATTTTAAAGGAGCCAGAAAGTTAAGGAATTTCCAGAAAAAATGATCTGTAGCTCAGCGGCGGAATTTTTGACAGTAATACATCCCGCCATGAAAAAGGGAAAGCTCACGTTGCGTAGCGCGGCCATGCAAGATAGGATAGGATCTAGGTAGAATTCACAGCCAAACCCGGAAGAAATTACGGTAAGTTTTCGGTTACGGTCAACCTCCCGAAAATTCGGGCATACAGTAGGCTTCAGGCCTCAATAGTAGCAACCGGAAACCGAACGCAACCCGCTCGAGGTCTGAAAGTTCTCGGGTCCAAAAGTCGGCTTGAAAAGTCGACAAGTGCCCATTCCCTAATTGACAGTTTTGGGGGTGGGCCCTAGCGGGGTGTGTATGTATGCGGAATTCGAGGGTCGACCCCAAACCCCCCTCCCAGCCCCGGTCTTTCTAAATTGGATTCGGCGCATCTGAGAAGACGCCATAGAAGAGGGGGAGAAGGAGACCGGAAGGCCGGTTGGAACCGGAAAAGCGAGGGAGAGAGCGAGCGAGAGAAAGAGAGAGAGCGAGAGAGATAGAGAGAGAGCAACTCAACAAGTACCGCCACTTAGCCACGCACCCCACATCACCTTCCGGAAACCACCAGGATCACTGATATCCTGATTTCCAAGTGTGCAACTGCGAAAAGGAGTGTAACGGAGTTTTGCAGGTTTTCGAAAGAATATTTGCTAGGATGTCGTGACTTGGAAGATCAAACACATTTTCCCCCTGAATGCCTAAAGGATCTCTGCTAGCTTTACACTATTTCCGAGCGAATACAATATGCTACCGTATCTGAGCAATATACCGTAACCGGAAAAATCCGAGGGCATTCCAAGAAGCAATGCGGGCTATTCGAAAATTCCCAAAAATCCCTGCTTGCTGCCTCGGCTTCAAATGCCGAAATTCGGCAAAAATATGACAAAAATCAGATTGAAAAATTCCTCAACGGTCTTTGCAAGATCCCCTCTTTCCAGAACGAATAGTGTAGGCAGAAAAATTCCGAAACGCTCCGAATTTCGGCGTCCCGATTCTTGGAGTTACGAAACAGTACAAAACCTGATAACCGGACAATGTTCGCCTCAAAATTTCTAAATAATCTCTGCTAGCACCCTGGAGAGTTCAAGAACCCAGCGGACATCGCGGTGACAAGCTAAAAATAATGGGGTTCCGCTGAAGAGGTTGGTTTTTGGCCACGAGGAGTAGTCGGAGAAGCCCGCCAATCCCTGACGATCTGCGTCAAAAGGGACGAATTTAGAAAGGTGGATTTAAGGTCGAAGCTAGCGCGAGAGAGAGAGAGAGAGAGAGAGAGAGAGAGAGGGAGAGAGCAAGCGAGAGGGAGGGAGAGCTCATGAGAACGAGCAAGAGATGAAAAGCATGAGCACGAGCGACATAAATGAAAAAAGAGGGAAAATTCCCCCCAAAAATTACCGAAACTAGTTCTAATCTGCATCTAACACCGTAATCCTCTCCGTCCCTGGCACGTACTACTCGTTGAGCCAGCCGAAATGGCCCAAGAATTGTTTTCCAATCCAATTTCACCGATCTAAAACCCGGAAAATCCGCTACCCTCCCCTGGACCCCCGGAAAACCCCCAGTTAACATTTGTCTATTTCGGGAACTGGACACGAACTGGGTGAAGTGGACACAGAAAACTGCTTTTCCTACTCCTCCTCCGCTCCTTCCTCCTTAGGACCTACCAGACTGGGCCCTTGGCAGAGGGTCCCTCCGCGTCCCGGGGCAGGAAGTTCCCAGACCCCGGCCGAGAACTGGAGGGATGATCCGTTTTTCGTTCCCCTCCAAAACCAACCCGATGCAAAAACTCACTTCCAACACCCCGGGGGTGGCAACTTTGGACTAGAGATGTTACGCATGCCGAAGCGACGTCCGAATAACATGAAAATTGGGATGGAAAGTACAAAATTAGCGCGATAAAACGATTTTTGCGCTTTGCATCTTAATTTGCATGTTATCCCGACGTCGCGCCGGTATGCGTAACATCTCTACTTTGAACCGACGGAGAAAGATGGGGTGGTTGGGGTGACAGACCGACGGGGCGCTACTATCATCGTAATTCATATTAGCGCTACTTCGTTGTGCCTATCCGAAACAATTCGAAATTTTAGGAACGAATTCTCGTGAACGCCTCCAAGATGTCTCGAAAACGACAAAGTTCAACACCAGCGTTCCGTGAATTCCATCAGAAGTGGCAGTAGCAGTTCACGAGTTTCAACAACAACGAGAGAGAGAGAGAGAAGCGGAAAAACCATGGTCTGCCATATATGCGGTGTATTTCAAGCCAACGTACGCAACAACACATTCCAAAAAGCATTTATTCCATAGCGACGATCCGTCTAGGGGTTGTACTCAATGGGGAGATTCTTGCGGCGGACCATGCCGTCACCCTGGAACCATTCGCGGCGGAACTGCTTGGCGGCACCGTCGGGGGTGTTCGTCCACTCGATCGTCACGCGGTCGTTGTTCGTGTCCTCGGCTCCGAATTGGAACGAGTCGCACGACACGGCAACCTGCAAAATTGGAGCTGATCAACGACACGGAGAAGGACGGACTGGCCGTGAAGTTGTCAAATAACCGACCAAGACCTGCTCCTTGGGGTCAAGAACTCCGCACGGCGGGTCGACACCGAGGCGCTTCATGTTGGTGGTCTTGAAGGCCCATCCGATGCGACGACCGCCAGAGTTGATGACCTTGATGTGGTAGGTGTGCTTGTCATCGTAGGGGGCGTTGAAGACAATCTTCGTGCCGGGCTGGGTGGTGATGTCACCGGGAGCGACGGATTGGGCCATCTTCGAGAAGTTTGGATGTCGAAGCGACGGCTGGGATTCTTTTTATACCGGGGAACGCATGGTAATTGGGTGATGGTGATGAGGGATTTCCGGAATTGAGGGACTGGATTGAAATTTATGGAAATTAGCCTGTTTCAAGAAAGGCTTAGACTTAGCTTATGCTTGGCTTGGGCTGGGCTTAGATTTTGTTTGGCGTTTCGGTTTTTTGAAGACTATGGATTTGAACTCTTTATTGACAAAAATATCGAGATCAGAATGTCAAAAAATATACAAAACTGAGCAAATATCACAGAACGAAAATTGAGAGAGCCAGGGAAAGAGAGAGAGAGAGAGAGAGAGAGAGACAGACAGAGCGATAGAGATAGAAAGCGAGTGAGAGCGAGATTAAGGGAAAATCACATCGATATTCGCGAAAAAATGGCTTATCCATACATGCCCATCATTCCCATTCCAAGGAGACTGGACAGTCCGCCACCGTATCCGTACGGCATACCCATACCGTATCCCATTCCGTATGGCCGGTACATTCCCATGCCGTAGCCGCCGAACGGTCTTCTGAAGCCACCGCCCCAACCGCGACGCCCGAAGCCACCTCCGAAACGGCCTCGCCGGAAACCGCCGTTAAAGCCGCGGTTGAAGCCGCGGTTGAAGCCACGGCGGAAACTGAAAAAAAAATCTATTGAAAGGGATCTCATCTCGACGGGTTAATGACGCGTTGCCTGTATGGTTTTGTAGTGTACGTAGCGCAGCCGCAAAACGCGGCTTAAGAAGCAATTTTCGGCTCCCTTGATAGCTTGATCTGTGCTAGCTTGCATTGACGCGTCGCCGTCGCGTTGCGTGTCTCATTTTTCACATTTGCTCGCTATACGCAACGCGCCCGCGCGCCTTTCGTTCTCTACCCCACGGTACTGTACTTTTAGCGGGGGGCAGCATGAGGTAGGCCAATTTTTGTAGTTCCGTCTATACCCACCGGCTGATAATATAAAATGTTTGCATCGGGTTTTAACTCATTTTTTCATCGCTAGAAAGTTATATAAAAAAAATATTTTTTAATCTTGAAAATTCTAAAATTTTGACCTACAAAACACAAATGAAAACTTTTTTTTCCATACATTCTTCCCTAGAAATTAAAAAATTCCGAAAATTTTTAGTATTTGTAACAGTCCAGTACCTTTTAAAGGGATGCCCAACCTTTTTGGGGCTCAAAAAGCAAAAATCAAGCCGCGGGCGAGGGTCGAACCCGAGACCACCGTTTGGTAGGCCTGGATGCTATCCATTAGGCCATAGTGGCAAGCGATTGACGGGGAGGGGGACGCCACAAGAGAGAAAGGTTACCGAATTATGTGCGGCAATGGACGCCCATTGGTGCACAAAATTCGCGCGTCATTTGTACTTGCCGGAATACATAACTATATATTTGCAGCCAAAACCTTCGGTATCCCTTTAACGAAACGCAAAGCGCCAGCAACGCCTGAAACCACCCTGCCACTTTCCCTTTAACTCACCCCCTCCTCCTTCCCCATCGCTTCGTCCGCACTTCACCAACTTCCGCTGGATCCTGCGGAGCTTCAACGGGCGTTGTCAGCCCATTCTTCTCTGCAGCCGGATCGGTCTCGGCATTAATGGCTGTCGCGAGGAGCAGCAACGAGAATACACAAAAGATAGCACTCCTTGAGAAGATCATCCTTGGATGTTGGCCTGAGAGAGATTTCTCCCATTTTTATACGTTTCAACACCTGGGACTCGCCAAATACCTTTAAAAGTACACAGGTCAAACCCAAACACATTTCGAAATCGTGGTCAGGGTCATTCCGCATGGATACTCTTGACGTACCGTTTGAAACAAACACAAATAGGTTACCGGGAGAACGAACAGCAAGAACGACGTAATGCGCCAAAGTACGCGCGGAGTCTGTTACGATGCTGCTTTTAACTTTTATTTTCAAACAATAAACAAAGATGTTTATTTTTATTCTGTAGTATCGGTTTAATTAGAATTTTCGTTTTCTAGTAATGGCAAGCTAGCCAAGATTATTGGAGAATTTACTCTTAATTTATCGATTGTTTTGTTGCTTGCACTTACTTGCCTTTTAAAAGGTCGAATTTCGTGTTAAACCTCGGTTAATAATTAGAATCTTCATTTTCTGACCAAGGCAAGCCAGCAGAGATCATTCGGGGGAAATTTTGCATGGTGGCCGTTTTCTTGTAGTATTTTGTATCTCTGACTCAATAATGTAATTTTTTTAAATGATCTCCAAATTACAATCTTGTTTTCTTGAAGGCGAGCTAGCAAAGACCATTAGTGACAATTTCATGCATTAATGGTTTTTTGAAGCTTATTGCAAACCTCAAAACTTCGAATTGAATTTTTTAAAGCAAGTACTCCCACTGCAAAAATCAGAATATACCTTTTCTCTTAAAGGCAGGCTAGCAGCCACTATTTCGACCATTTGTAGTTTGTAGTTTGTATGCCACGTCACCCTCCATTCCCTCAAATATTTGGCCCTTTATTACGTGCGGTGAGAATCGTGGTGGTGTATGGAATGTTGGCGAAGACGGAGAGATGGCGAATTTTCGCGGTCTCCCGCTAGTGCATCCGCATGTTCGGTGGTCGGTACTGCAGCGGGTTGACGGGCTCCTCGTCGGCGGCCACGGTTTCGGGCGTCTGAAGTTGTGTTTAAATTGGGGTTTTTGTAATTTTTAAAACCTAGAAAAATTCTTTTAAATGATAAAATTCATAAATTGATAATTTAATCAATAATATTCATAATAAACAACAAATTTTCCCCTACCTCATCCTCATTGGCTGAAACAATGGGGGCCTTGGCGCCGAGTCGCTTCATCAGGTATTCGCGGCGCTTGTCGAAGGGCGTCTGCGGGCGCTCCTCGCTGAAATTTTGGGTACGGTGCTTAGGGGGGTGTAGCATAAAATACTAAAATTCTCGACAATTTAGATTTTTTTGGTAAAAATTCAAGAAAAATGGCGAAAAATCCTGATATTTTTATTTTTCAAATGTTTAAAACTTTTGATAATCAAAGCTAGTAAAAATACCATAAAAGTAGTCTATTTTATCACAATGGAGGCTAGGCGGAGTGGCCATATTTTCTGGTTGTATCGATTTTCTCGAGAAAACGATTTTTTTGCTGCTGAATCTTAGTTTTCTTACGTTTCCGGGGTCTCCTGCTCGACCTCCTGCTCTTCCTCTTGCTCCTCGCCAGCCGGAGTCTCGACCTCCTCAGCTCCGTTCGGGCACATGATGCGGTACACCCAGACTCGCACTCCTCCCCTGTAATTGTATGGTTTTTAAGCTTAAGCTGCTTTTCACAGCTTTTCAAACCTTAAAATCGTTTAGTTTTATGACTAGAAACAATCGATATAGCCAAATACTTTTGAAATGGGTTTTTTACCTAAAATATAATAGAAAAACCTTCAAAACTTACTGCTCGGTGCGAACATTGGCGATAAAGTCGTATTCGGGCCCGCCCTGGCCATAGAGATCCTTCTCCGCTACTGGTCCACCAACGTAGTACGATCCTGAATTGATTTTTACGATTTTTAAATTAAATTTATCAGGCGACGTTGAATACACAACTTTTTAAACCTTGATTGCACTTTTTAAAGCCCAAAACTCACCAGCAGAAACGAGATCCGTGCCCACATAGATCTTGTTGGCCACCTTCAGCGTGCAGCAACGCAGCAGAACGCTAAAAAGTATGTTACGCATTTTAGAACAATTTTTCACATACCTCTGCCCATTCGCCGCCCATCGCATACCGGAGAAAATGTCGGTGTCGGCGCGGCACGACGTTTGGTCCTCGATACATCTGAAAAACGCGAACATTAGCCGAAAAAGAAAGGTTACCGCATGGCACTCATGCCGCAAGGCACTGGACCGCACTCGGCTTCAAGCGCGCCATCCTCGTAGACCGTTAGCCGGTTGATGACCTGGAGTTGGTTTATTAAATGAGGCTTTTAGAGATAACCAGGAAGGTAATTAATTTTTGTAAGCTTATACACTGTTTTTGATAGTTTTCATCGAAAAAAGCATCCAAGCTATTTTTGCCCACGTTTTCGCTTAGAAAACTGGCGTAAAAATGCTACAAAACGCTGAACGGAAACTGCAACAGCTTTCTAAAGCCTTTTTCTGACCAAAAACTCGTTTTAGGCGTTTTGAATGTACGTTTGACGTAAGTTTTACTAAAAACCGGGAGAATGTTCCAAAATGGGCGTTGATAGCCCGCGGAAAAGCATAAAAAGTTTCTAAAAAGCTTCGCCAGCTTGTCTATAGAGACAAATACGCCAAAAAAGTGAAACTCAAAGCAAGTTTTTAATAAAGCTCAACCTGATTCTTGGCGCACTTTGTCCCGCGAATCGGCTCAGCGTACACGGCCCCAGCCAGCAAAATCGCCGCCGCAACCCTCAACATCCTGAAAAAAGGTTATAAAATAAGATACGGACCATATTTTACTCGAAAAGTGAAAGTAATACTTTTATAAAAATAAAAGAGACTAGAAGACCATTGGCGAGATGCGAAATGCCAGATCACGGAAATTTGGCAGTGCTAAAACTGTGCTGTCTAAACCTGATACTACAGCTTCTAGAACTTAAAAAACCAAAAGAAGAACGTTTGCGAGAAGCGAAACGGTCATTGTTTCTCCACGGGTTGGTTGGAAAACTCCCAGTTATCCAATAAACCGATAGCGTGATTTGTGTAACGAAATCATCTGGAAAATCGGTAAAAACTGTGGTGGACTTGCCAAAAATATTCCTTACCAAAAAATTAAGCTTATAAAAACTGCCCTCTTTGTCCATTTTTTATTAACTTAACGACCTAGCTTAGAAGCGATTCGGTTCTATACCGGCAGCGGGGATTTTTCCAGGAATCGGGGATTTTTCCCGGAATCGGGGATTTTTCCAGGAATCGGGGATTTTTCCAGGAATAGGGGATTTTTGCCAGGGATCACAGGAATCGGGGATTTTTGACGGAATAGGGGATTTTTCCCGGAATCGGGGATTTTTAAAAACGGGAAAATTGGCCGAATTTTGGGGCAGTCGAAATCGAGCGCCGCGACACTTGCGCCGCGACACTTGCACCTGACATTTGCCCCGCGACACTTGCGCCGCGATACCGAGATTCAGCTACTTGAAAATGCAATTTTTCGCGCAGAGTATTCTGGTTTAAGAAACGATAGAAAGATGTTTTTGCGCTAGGAGTCACTCGATTTGGAGGGAAGGTAATTGCTACTGCTTCCGCTCTGCGACTAGAAAAAGGCTTCGTGCCACCCGGGGCCTAGTCAGCTTTTAATGCAAAATACAGTAATTACATACAAAATCCGCGCGAAATACCAAATTCGCTACAGTTTAAATCAGTATACGATCCGCGGCGCAAGTGTCGGGCGCAAGTGTCGCGGCGCAAGTGTCCACGGCGCAAGTGTCGGGGAGCCCCCAAACCGCCAATTCAAAAATCCCCGATTTCGATTGCGCCAAAATTCGGCCAATTTTCCCGTTTTTAAAAATCCCTGATTTCGGGAAAAATCCTCTATTCCGTCAAAAATCCCCGATTCCTGTGATCCCTGGCAAAAATCCCCTATTCCTGGAAAAATCCCCGATTCCTGGAAAAATCCCCGATTCCGGGAAAAATCCCCGATTCCTGGAAAAATCCCCGCTGCCGGTATAGAACCAGCGATTCAGATACTTTTAAACGATTTGAAAAGCCTCATTTACTTATCAAGGTCAAGCCAGGCTTAATCGTAAGTCCAAAGCCAAGCCAATCCTAAGCCAAGCCTAAGTCAATCCTAAGCTAAACCTAAGCTAAGCCAACTAACCGCCAAGCCAAGGCCAAGCCTAAGCCAAGCCTCAGCCAAGCATAAGCTAAGCCTAAGCCATTCTTGAAAAAAGCTAATTTCAATAAATTTCAATCCAGTAACTCTGAATTCCGGAAACCCCTTATCACCATCACCCAATTACCATACGTTCCCCGGTATAAAAAGAATCCCAGCCGTCGCTTCGACATCCAAACTTCTCGAAGATGGCCCAATCCGTCGCTCCCGGTGACATCACCACCCAGCCCGGCACGAAGATTGTCTTCAACGCCCCCTACGATGACAAGCATACCTACCACATCAAGGTCATCAACTCTGGCGGTCGTCGCATCGGATGGGCCTTCAAGACCACCAACATGAAGCGCCTCGGTGTCGACCCGCCGTGCGGAGTTCTTGACCCCAAGGAGCAGGTCTTGGTAGGTTATTTGACAACTTCATGGCCAGTCCGTCCTTCTCCGTGTCGTTGATCATCTCCAATTTTGCAGGTTGCCGTCTCGTGCGATTCGTTCCAATTCGGAGCCGAGGACACGAACAACGACCGCGTGACGATCGAGTGGACGAACACCCCTGACGGTGCCGCCAAGCAGTTCCGCCGCGAATGGTTCCAGGGTGACGGCATGGTCCGCCGCAAGAATCTCCCCATTGAGTACAACCCCTAGACGTCTTCTTGGCGCTATCGAATAAATGGTTTTTCGATTGTGTTGTTGCATACAATGGCTTGAAATACACTGAATCTGAGAGACATGGTGTTTCCGCTTCTCTCTCTGCCTCGCTGTCTCGCTCTCTCCTTCTCTCTCTCCAAATGGACTGAGAGAATGCACTTTGAAGAATGATATTGTTGCGTCTATCTGGATTACCAAGCTTGATGGAACGAACCGACGGTGTTGCTGATCCTACTATATATAAAAAATAGTTCCTGTGTGTGTGTGTGTGTATGTATGTGTGTGCATTTGCATGCAACTTCCGGCAGCGTGTTCCAGTAGTATCTCAAGAAGGGGGGCAGGTAGGGCAGGCAGGTACTATAATAAAAAAGTAATGGTGTCTGTGTGTGTGTGTGTGTGTCTGTCCGGTCCCAAATTCAACTCGAAGGGGAAAGGAGCTAGAGCTTAGCTCTTTTCGGATTCGGATAGAGCGTGGTCAGAAACCCCAAAACTGATAAAAAAATATGAAAAAGTTTTAATTTAAATTATTAAAATTAACTTTGAAAGTGGCGCCTTAATAAAACGAGTGGGGGCCCCTCTCCCCGGAGGCCACGCCCCCTTTCCCTTCGCCCCTCTTCCCCAGGCCCTTTCCCGCGCCCAAATAGCTTTTTAAGTTACTTTAATACTTTTAATACTTTTTAATTATGATAATTTATTATTTAAAGCACTTAAAGTATCGGGATGGAATCTAAGCAGTTTTTGAAGGGGATTTCGGCTATGGGGGGTATCTGAAGCCATCAGGAAGGTATTTAGGTAGTTTTTGAAGGGGATTTCAGCCATGGGAGGGTGCGCCGCGCCGCAGGCGAAAATTTGTATGAACAATTGATTCACCAATGAAAAACCAGCGCCGCAGGCAAAAAAGCTTTGAAAAAATAGGCTTCATATAAGTAAAATCTGTTTGAAAAACAGTAATAAACAGCGCCGCAGGCAGAAAAATTTTGGTAACTAAAAATCATAAGGTTCCCCCCTTATGAATTTTTCGGACTTCGACCGATTTCGGGGGAGGGGCCCAGGGCCCCCTGGCCCTCCTACGGGCCTGAGTGTAGGTATTGCCATGAAGGCATCAGCGTAAGGTAGGGATGAAATGTGATGGTGTAGAATATGGAGCGTCGCCCGAAGTCCAGCCGATTACAGTCGCGAAGCGGCTGTAATCGGCTGGTGCTTTATACCTCATTAGGTGCGTAATGGCCGTGGGATGACTGCACACTCATAAAATGTTCAAAAATTTCGGTGTTTTCGATGTTAAAATTAAGTTTTTTGTTGAAAAATCGAGCGCCCTCTTTGTTAGGAAACAATTAGCATATTCCGGAAGTTACGGTAGCCTATATAAGAGAGAAGAGATCGCGTTTCCCATTTTTTATCATCGAAAATCGCGTGAATTATGCAAAGGGCAGAATATCCTGGGATCAGACGGAGCCAGGGTTGAAAAGTCGCGAAGCGGC
The DNA here is from genome assembly GCA_038088335.1 of Mesorhabditis sp. LJ9110. Classification (NCBI taxonomy): domain Eukaryota; kingdom Metazoa; phylum Nematoda; class Chromadorea; order Rhabditida; family Rhabditidae; genus Mesorhabditis; species Mesorhabditis sp. LJ9110. The sequence goes on from JBBGBA010000373.1 coordinate 37,803, forward strand.
TTTTCAACCCTGGTCGTTTTGAAAACATCTTGAAGGTGTACGCTGGAACACGCCTCGAATCCTGAAAATTTACCGAAATGCCGCATAACTGAAAGTTAAAGGGGCCAGGAGGGGTCAAATGAACCAGTATAAACTAGGTAGTCGTTTTAAAATCTGGATCAGTTGTGTGCTGGTTTGCCGTAATGCATCCGGATTCTCATTTTTAGTCTAGGTCTAAAAAGACTAAATTTAGCCGTCAAAAATTAACTCCAGGCTACAAAGCTACGGTGAAAACCTTTCCCAGACTTTTTATTCAAATTTTTTTGATTTTGATCGAAAGTTCCGCTTTTCTGGTCTTTTTACCTTTAGTTATCTAAAGTTCCTCAAGTTTTCAGGCAATTTAAATCTTTTGCTTCGGTTTTTACGCTAAAAACGCATGTAGATGAAGAAACAGGCGTGTAAATCTGATTGGCAAATTTTTACACGCGTAAATTTTTATTTGTATGTACAATTCATTTTTTACGAAAAAGTACCCGCCCTGCTGCTATAGCTACGATCAAAGCCCGATGTTATTCTCGACCCGAAAGCCGTTCGCCCTGCCTTCCCCCGGGGTTAAGAAAACTGTCTGAACAATCGGTTCTCCGCTAAGCCGAGCGGCTCCGGTTTGAGATCCAAGCCACCCAGGGAAAGGCACTGATATCCGGCCATCCCCCTTCTTCGAAAGGAGAAAACAAGGGCCGAACCCGAATATCAGGAATATTGCGAGAACCTGCCCCTCCTCTCGGCTTTTCGCTCCGCAGCCGATTTCTTCGAGTCGCCAAAATTATGCTTTCCCGCCCAGGCCCGCGCCACCAACATTTTCGCACGGCCGACGCTTTCTCTAATCACTTTCTTTTTTTACATTAAATAAAATTGAACAGGGGTAGTAAAATGGGCAGAGGGTTACTTTACCTCTAGCCCAGGGGTCTGGCCCCCAACTTTCGAGATTTTCACTATTTTTTACAGGTTTTTTTCGACGCGATTCGCAAGTGTATGGATAAATACTGGAAGATTTTTAATTACAGCTCAAAATAGTGCAAAATAAAATAGTTTTCGCAACAACAAGGTTTGAACCCGGTCTCGTTATAAGTACGAGTTACAACTTGTAACTTGTAATTACGAGTTTTGTATGCCTGTGTTCCTACTGAAAACTCTCGTGTTCTGCTATGAACTTTTTTACGTCATAAAAGTTTTCTAAAAATCGTTTAGAAATGCGAATCGTGCTCCTGCTAGCAGCAACCAGTGGATTGACCTTTTCGGCGACTTGTGGTGGTTCGGGAGTCCCATTCCGTTTTGAGGTATATGAGGCTTCTTCGAATAACACTTTTTCTAGGTGCTACCCTCCGGCCAACCCGTCCTCGGCTGTGCTTCACCGCAATGTTTTGGCGCTGAGGCGGGCGGCACGCGCGTTCTACACGATGCCCAATTCAACGTGAGCGATTTCTCAGCAGGAAAAGATCGAAATGATGCCGAAGATATCAAATCCACAATCATTCGCTGGTCCGAAATTGCTTTCGATTGTTTGCCGCTGAAAATAGCCCGATTGAAAAGTTACAGCGCTTTTTGATGGTATTTTCGGCAAATCCTGGACTCTATAAACGCGCTCAAAATCTTGTGAAATAGCGCTTCCTGCTTGGAAAAAGTAGCACAATTCCCGTTATGTGGATGCGCTTTCCCACAAATCTGTATGCCGAAATTTGTTAATCGAAAAATGGTAATTTTAATAACTCTCAAAAATCTATCACACTGTGTGAGATCACTCATGCGAAGAGCGCCTTTTCAAAACCTCGTCAGAACAACTAAACAACTTTTTAGCCCGGTCCCGAGGGCGAGGATGGCTTCATGCGGGAGGGCGATTTGACGAGGGTCCGTTCGCGGTATCGGGTGAGTCTTCGAGGTTCGATCCTAGCCTCTTTTTTAGGACGCTGAAGCGCAACAAGCCGAGTGCCCAACCGGATATGGCTCTTCTTCGTGCACCGGGTCGCTGTCGTGGGTTGGAGGCTTCTTGGCCAAATCCAACGGAGAGTAAGACTTTGATTGGAGATTTTGACGTTATTTTTAGCTTGTCACTTCAATGCTGCCGATACGAGGGCCTGAAATTTGCTGCTGAGGTCGGCCGACCGGTCGTCAGACCCGCTGAGGTTTATTCTGGAGGTAAAAATGGGTTTTCAAAAAATTTTAAGGCCAGAACGGCACTTTTGGTGGTGTTACATAGCACATTCGATAGAGCTTAAAATTCTTAACAAATTCCGTCTTTTGAAAACCGCTGAATGATACCCGTCTTCGACAAATTTAAACTTTAAGAAATTTTCGATCGAAGTCAGTTCAAAAGGGTCTTGTTCAGAATTTTCAGCTCTATCCAGGAGTGATAAAGAAAGCATCGAAAAATTCCATTATCACCTCGAAAAAGCCCCTTGTGAGATCCTCCTTGCGAAAAACGTCGTGTTTAGGCGAGGTGATCCGAGATGGTCGTCAAACGGGCTTCGACCTGATCACCAACATCAAGCGAATCGATGTGGATGACGGAGGGTAATTTTTAGATTAGTTTTTGTGAGTGGTTTTTGTTTCTAAAAACATAACCAAATACCCCTTTAGTATCGCCTACGAGCTAACGGTTACCCGGATGAACTGCATCCCAGATCCGCCAGAATCCGAAAATGACGGTTAGTGGAGAGGTCACTTCAATTTATCCAAAATTTAGTCAACATCGCGCCCAGCGACATCTCCCGAATCCTCGATAAGGTATCCGAAGCCTCGGCCGCCGGCGCGCCAACCGAAGAATTCTCCGCGATGGATGAGGGGCCGCAGGTAAGGAAAGTGAGTCCATTTTGTTCTATACTTTTTACTAATACCGCTAAAACCGATTTCATTTCCAAAACCAGAGCACTTTTCAACCCTGGTAGAAGATTAAAAACCTGAACTCCTTGCAGTCGCCGGCCAGCTACCAAACTCCGAGCGCCTCCTACGCCCAGCCGCCCCCATCCGCCGCTGCCCCGCCCCCACAGCCACAACAATACGAAGAACGAGAGCAATACGTTCAGGTATAACATTTTGTTCTATCGGGCTACGCCAACGGATATCACGATTAAATTAAACAATTGGAAACGAATTAAAATATTCCTCTAATAAAATTAAATAAAGGTGAAAACTCCTAAAAACCCGCTTAGCCGAGGAAACCGTTGAGAGTAACGTCCCACGATATGGAGAGCGAGACCGAGGAACAAGTATGACTGCATGCATAGCCCATAGTTGTTATGTTCTCCTCATTTCAAATAAGGTCTTAGAATTGAATTTTTTATGTTAAAAGTTTAAGTTGAAACTTAAAAAGGAGCAACACCGGTTAGCACGAAAGTCTGAACGTTTTCAGGTCGGCGAGCAGGTTGTACCAGTTCAATCGCCCGGATACTACTATCCGGTATCCTCCGGTATTCCGGCCTGTTTCATTTCCTTTGGATACATTTTTCTAAACTCAATAGAACAGTGTTTCTAATCCTTTTTTTGCAATTACTGCAAATACCAAACACTTTTTGATAAACAAAACAAAAATATCAATTTTCCGACAAAACATGGCCGATTTTCGGCCAAAATGTCAAATTTTCTAAGTTTTGAGATGGATTTTCCACCTACAATATCGTTAAATTTTAAGAAAACCGATTAAAGTTTTTATTATTATGTAATTAGAAATTTCCGGACTTATTTAAAAAGGATTGGTCCCCCGATAACGCGAAAGTACTATAGAACCCCTTCAGGTTGAAACCAGTTCCGGCTTCAAAAGAATGGACGAGCTTCGAGTAGGCGAACAAGTGCTGACGGCTGAACAAAATACGGTAAAAACCTGGCGTAAAATCGATATCTCTCAAAATAGACAACCTTCACCCGCGTCGACTCCTGGCTGCATCGCCTGCCCTCCACCTCGGCCTATTTTGTGCAGCTGAGAACCCAGGATGAAAAGACGCTCAAGTTGACGCCCCAACACTTCATCTACCGGGTGAGCTTGAGCTTTGGAAACCTGCATTGAAATCCTCTGAGCTTCAGGTGGACTGCTCGGGCCTGACGTTCGCCACGGAGATGATTTTCGCCGAGATGCTGAAAACCGGGGACTGCGTATATGCGATTGGGGCGGACCGAGGTAGATTTATAGAAATCAAGTGGAAAACGTTGATCAGCGGTGCACCCGACCCGGATCGTCCACCTTGAAGTCGTCGAGGAGAAGGGCGTCTACGCGCCGATGACGCGCTCCGGCGACATTTTCGTCAACGGCATTTACGCGTCATGCCATAATGTCGTAAAGGTAAATAAAAACTTTACATTGATTTATAGGCTCGAGATGCTGAAAGAACCTGTAAAAATTCTTTGGAATTGTCGGGGCTTCTTTTGATCGAGATCTGCCTAGAAACGCATTATTTTAATGATCTTTTGGTACACATAGGATAACGGGGGAAATAACGGGAGGGCACTCAAACTTTTTATATGATGTATTTTAATAAGTTTTTCGGGCTGTAAAAACTCTTAGTATATTTTCGGTCCTCTATCGAATGGCATTTTCAAAATTTCGAAAATATTAAAAACGCCGAAAATTTTTTCCTCCCCTGTTATCCTATGTACTGCCCATAGTTTTCAAAAATAGTTTTTAGGCTATAAACTTTTATAATACATTTTTTCGCTTTTAAAAAATCTCTTAGTATATTTTTTGATGTTCTATCGATTCGCGTTTTCAAAATATCAATCTCAAAATTTGGCTTTCCCCCGTTATCCTATGTGCTGCCCATGGATTTTGATCAATTTTTGTTTATTCGATAGAAAATTTCATTTACATTATTTCGGGCTGAAATTAATTTTCCTAGGGCAGTTTTCGACGCTTATCGAATGACGTTTTCAAAATACCGAAAATGTCGAAAATTTCGAAAATTTGACTTTCCCCCCCCCGTTATCCTATAGATTTGCTGCCCATAGATTTTCCTCAATTTTTGTTTATTCAATAAAAAATTTCTATTACATTATTTCGAGCTGAAATTAATTCTCTTAGTATATTTTTCGACGCTCTATCGAATGGCACTCGCAAAATCCCTCAGTAATTGCAAATTTCATAATAATGAGTGCCCCCCCGTTATTTTATTCCCCCCCCGTTATCCTATGTGTACCGATCTTTTTATTAAATTTCGCCATATTTTACGTCGAAAAACTATCCAAAAAACATACAAAAATGTTCTAAAATTTGAAATTTTTGTTCAAAGTCGATATTTTTAAAAAGCAAGGATTCCTCTATTTTATGAGAAAAATTACGTATTTCAAGTAAAAAGAAACTTTAAAATTTGAGATTTCGTCGAATATCTGTGTTTTAACAAAAAACTGGAGTTTTTAAATTTAGCATTACTAAAAAAAACGATAAACAAGTCTTCGATTTATATAAAAAGTTGACGTCGACCCCCGATCATGCAAAAGCACCATCAAAAATTTAGGCCAACACCCTTTCCCACACATTCCTACATCTCGCTGATAATGTTCATCAACGCATCAGGTAATTCACTGAAAAATGAGCATCAAACAAAAATTTTGTGTACAAAACTAATATAGGCGGATATTCATCGGCGACGACGAGACGGAAGCAACAGAAACATCCGGTCATCTACCCCCATCCACCGAGTTCTTCCTCGGCATGATCGACTACATCGTCCCCCACAAGTACTAACCTCGCCGCCCTGTACATCACCCTAATAAACGCCCCATTCGAGGAGGGTGCCATTAATAAGTAATAAAATTTATTTCAAACATGTTCAACGCGTTAAAGAACGCTGGAAACAAGCTATTTACATCCAGGAGAACGGGGTGTAGGTGACCTTGATGCTGTTGGCGAAGAAACGCCCGAACGAGCCCACCTAAAAATGGGCGAATAAAAAAATGCCGACAATCGAGAATTTTTTCAGCCCAAGCCTAAATTTTTTTATAAATAGCGGATGCGCTTCTAAATTGTTTTTAATTATCCCTGTGGGCGGCCAAATAGCTGGCCTGGGTTCGACTGCCTTTGAATATATGAATTCTTCAGGTTTATTCACGCTCAGTGGTAGCTACAGTATTTGGGGAGCAATGAATTGGGAGCAATGACAGAGGGACTGGGAGATGGCAATCAGGTCCGAAGAAATTTTAAAAAAGGGGTTTTTTAAAAAAAAAAGGTTAAAAAACGCCCAAAAACCCCAAAAAAAACGAAAAAAACCCCCCCGGGTTTTTCCCCCCCCCCGGGGGGGTTTTTTTTTAAAAGGGGCCCCCCCAAAGGTTTTAAACCCCCCCCAAAAAAAGGGGGGCCCCCGGGGGGAAAAAGGTTTTTTTTCAAACCCCCTTTTAAAAAGGGGGAAAAAAAAAAAAAAGGGGGGGGAAAAAAAGGGGGCCCCCCGGGGGGGGAACCCCCCTTTTTCCCCTTTTTTGGGGGCCCCTTTTTTTTTCCCCCCTTTTTTTTTTTTTTTTGGGGGGAAAAAAAACCCCCCCAAAAAAGTTTTTAAAAAAAAAGGGAAAAAACCCCCCCCTTTTTCCCCCCCAAAGGGGGGCCCCCCCCCGTGGGAAAAACCGGGGGGCCCCTTTTTTTTCTGGGGGTTTTTTTTCCCCCCAAAAATTTTTTTGGGAAAAAAACCCGGGAAAAAAAATTGGGGGGAAAAAAAGGGGTCCCCTTTGGGGGCGGAAAAGGGGGCCAACCCCCGGCCCCCCCCTTTTTTTTTTTGCCCCCCTTTTTTTTTTGGGCCCCCAAAAAGGGGCCCCTTTTTTTTTTTTGGGGGGGGTTTTTTTTTTTTAACCTCGGCCCGGGGGGTTTTTGGGGGGGGGTTTTAAAAAAAAATTTGGGCCCCCTTTTTAAAAAAAATTTTTTTGGGGGAAAAAGGGGGGGGTTTTTTTTTTGGGGGTGTTTTGGGGTTTTTGGGGGGAAACCCCCCCCTTTTTTTTTTTTGGGGGGGTTTTGGTTTTTGGTTTTTGGGGGAAAGTTTAAAAAAATTTTTTTTTTTAAAAACCCCCCCTTTTTTTGGGGGTTTTTTTAAATTTAAGGGGGGTTTTTTTGGGGGAATTTTTTTGGGGCCCCGGGGGGGGGATTTTTTGGGGGGGGTTTTTTTTTAAAAAAAAAAATTTTTTAAAAAAAAATTTTTTTTTTTTTTTTTTGGGGGAAAATTTTTTTAAAAAAAAAAATTTTTTTTTAAAATTTTTTTTTTGAAAAGGGGTTTAAAAATTAAAAAAAATTTTTTCCCCTTTTTTTAAAAAAAAAACCCCCCTTTTTTTAAAAAAAAAAAATTTTTTTTTTTTTTTTAAAAATTGGTTTTTTTTAAAAAAAAATTTCTTTTTTAAAAAAATTTTTTAAAAAAATTTAAATTTTTTTTTTTTTTTTTCCCTAAAAAAAGGGTTTTTTTTTAAAAAAGGGGAAAAAAAAGGGGGGAAAAAAAAATTTTCCCCTTAAAAAAAATGGGGGAAAAAGGGTTAAAAAAAAAAAAAATTTTTTTGCCAAATTTAAATTTTGGGTTTTTTAAAAAAAAAAATTAAAAATTTTTTTTAAAAAGGGGGGGGGGAAATTAAAAAAATTTTTAAAAAAATTTAAAAAGTTTTCCCTTTTTTCCCTTTTTGGGGGGGAAAAATTCCCAAAAAAAAATAAAAATTTAAAAAAATTTTTTAAAAAAAGGAAACCCCAAAATTTTTTTGGGAAAAAGAAAAATTTTTTTTTTAAAAAATTTTTGCCGGCCGGGGGGTTTTGGGGGGGTTTTTTTTTTTTTTTTAAAACCCGGGAAGGGTTTTTTTTTAAAATTTTTTTTTTTTTTTAAAACCCCCCCCTTTTTTTTCCCCGGGGTTTTTTAAAGGGGGTTAAACCCAAATTTAATTTTTTTTTGGTAAAATTTTTTTTTTTCCTTTCCTTTTTCCAACCCCCTTTTAAAAATTTTTTTTTCCCCCTTTTTTTTTTTCCCCCCCCCGGGGGGTTTTTTTTTTGGGGAAAAAACCCCCCAAAAAAAAAAAATTTTTTTTTTTTTTTTCAATTTAAAGGGTTTGGCCCAAATTTTGGGGGGAAGGGGAAAGGGGGGGGGTTTTTTTTGGGGTTTTTTCCCCCCCCCCAAAAAAAAACCCTTTTTTTCCCCCCGGGAAAAATTTTTTGGGGGTTTTTTAAAAATTTTTTTAAAAAACCTTTTTTCCTTTGGGAAGGGAAAAATTTTTTCCAAAATTTTTTTAAAGGGGAAAAAAGGTTTTTTTTTGGGGTTTTTTTTTAAAATTTTTTTGGGGGGGTTTTTTTTTAAAGGGGAACCCAATTTTTAAAAAAAAAAAGGGTTTTTTCCCCCTTTTGGGGGGCCAATTTAAAAAAACCTTTTGGGTTTTTTTTCCAAAAATTTTTTTTAAAAAATTTTAAAAAAAAAACCCCCCCCTTGGGCCCTTTTTTTTTAAAAAAAAAAAAAGGGGGGAAAACCCCTTTTTTTTTTTTTAAAAATTTTTTTTTCCCTTTTGGGGGGGTTTTTAATTTAAAAAAAAGGGCCCTTTTTTTTTTCCCCCCAACCAAACCCCCCCAAAACCCCCCCCCCCCCCTTTTAAAAAAATTTTTTTGAAGAAAATTTTTTTTAAAAAATTTTTTTTCCAAAAAAATTTTTTTAAAAAAAATTTAAAGGGGGTTAAAAAAATTTTTAAAAAAAATTTTTAAAAAAAAATTTTTTTTGGGGGGGGTTAAAAAAAATTATTTCCCCCGGGAAAAAACCCCTTAAAAAAGTTGGGGTTTTCCCCTTTAAAAATTTAAAAAAAAATTTTTTGGGGGTTTTTTTAAAAAAAAAAAAAATTTTTTAATTTTTTTCCTTTTAGGGGGAAAAGGGCCCCAAAGGGGGTTTTTTTTCCCCGGGTTTTTTTAAAAGGGGGAAAAAATTTTTTTTAAAAAAAATTTTTTTTTTTTTTTCTTAAAAAAAAAAAAATTTTTTTTTTCCCCCTTTTTTTTCCCCCCAAAAAAAAAAATTTTTTTTTAAAAAAATTTTTTTTCCCCTTTTTTTTTTTGAATTTATTTTTAAAAAAATTGTTTTTGGAAAAATTGGTTTTTTTTTTTTGAAAAATTTTTCCCCTTTTTTTTGGGTTGGGGGGGTAACCAAATTTTTTTAAAAAAAATTTTTAAAAATTTTTTTTTTTTTTGGGGGGGGGGGGGGGTTAAAATTTTTTGGGTTTTAAAAAAAAAATTTTTTTTTTTTACCCCTTTTTTTTTGGTTTTTTGGGAAAAAAAAACCCCCCAAAAAAAGGGAAAAAACCTTTTTTTGGGGGGGAAAAAACCCCCCCCCAAGGGGGAAAAGGGGGAAAAAATTTCCCCCCTAAACCCCCAAAAAAAAATTTTTCCCCCCAAAAAAAAAAGGGAAAAGGAAAAAACCCCAAAAACCCAAAAAAAAGGGGGGGTTTTTTTTTGGGGGGCCCCAAAAAAAAACCCCCCCAAAAAAAAATTAAAAAATTTTAAAAAAACCCGGTTGGGGGCCAAAAAAAAAGAATTTTTTTTAAAAAAAAATTTTTAAAAAAAAAAACAAAAAGGGGGGAAAGGGGAAAAAAATTTTTTTTTTTAAAAAAAAAAAATTTTTTTTTAAAAAAAAAAAAAACCCCCCCCCTTCCCCCCCCCAAAAAAACCCCCAAAAATTTTAAAACCCAAAAATTTTTTTTTTAAAAAATTTTAAAAAAAAAAAAAATTTTTTAAAAATTTTTTTTTAAAAAAAAGGAAATTTTTTAAAAAAAGGGCCAAAAAAAAAAAAATTTTTTTTTTTCAACCTTTTCCCCCCAAATTTTTTTTAAAAAAATTTTAAAAAAATTTTTTTTTTTTTTGGGAAAATTTTTTTAGGGAAAAATTTTTAAAAAACGAAAAAAAAATTTTTAAAAAAAATTTAATTTTGGGGTTTTTTTCCCCTTTTCCCCCCCCCGTTTTTTAAAAAAAAATTTTTAAAACCACCAAATTAAAAATTTTTTTTTTTTTGGGGCCCCAAAAACCCCTTTTTCAAAATTTTTTGAAGGGGGTTTTTTCCCCTTTTTTTTTTAAAAAAATTTTTTTTTTAAAAATTTTTTTTTTAAAAAAAAAAAAAAAAAAATTTTTTTGTTTTAAACAAAATTTTTGGGAAAAAAAATTTTTTTAAAAAATTGGGTTTTTTTTAAAAAAAAAAAAAATTTTTTTTTCCGAAAACCTTTTTTTTAAAAAAGGGGGGGTTTTTCCCCCAAAAAAAAAAAAGTTTCGAAAAATTTCCCCCCTTTAAAATTTCCCCAAAAAAAAAAACCCCCCCCCCCAAACCCCAAATTTTTTTAAAAAAAACCCCTCCGGAAAAGGGGAAAAAGGCCCCCAAAAAAAAAACCAAAAAAACCGGAACCCCGGGGGGGGCAAAAAAAAACCCCAACCCCCCCGGGCCCCCCCCGGGGAAACCCCCCCAAAACCCCCCCCCCCCTTTTTTTAAAAACCCCCAAAAAAAAACCCCCCCTTTTTTAAAAAATTTCCCAAATTTCCCCAAAAAAAAAGGGCCCCCCCCGGGGGGGGGGGGGAAAAAACCCCCCCCCCAAACCCCCCCTTTTTGGGTTTTTAAAAAACCCGAAATTTTTAAAAAAACCAAAACCAAATTTTTTTTAAAAAAAAACCCCCTTTTTCCCCTTTTTAACCCCGGGGCCCAAAACCCCCCCCCCCCTTTTTTTAATTTTTTTTTTAAAAAATTCCTTTTTCCCCCAAAAAACCCCAAAAAAATCCGGTCATTCCCCCATCCACCGAGTTTTTTCCCGGCATGATCGACTACATCGCCCCCCACAAGTACTAACCCGCCGCCCTGTACATCACCCTAATAAACCCCCCTTTCGAGGAGGGTGCCAAATGAAAAAATTTATTTCAAACATGTTCAACGCGTTAAAAAACCCGGGGAAACAAGCTTTTTAAACCAGGAGAAGGGGTGGGTGCCCTTTGATGCTGTTGGCGAAGAAACGCCCGAACGAGACCTAAAATGGGCGAATAAAAAATCCCGAAATCGAAAATTTTTTTCAGCCCAAGCCTAAATTTTTTATAAATAGCGGATGCGCTTCAAATTGTTTTTTTACCCCTGTGGGCGGCCAAATAGCTGGCCTGTTGACTCCCTTTTGAATATATGAATTCTTCGTTTTTTCCCCTAGTAGCAAAGATTTGGGGAGAAAAATTTGGGGAGCAATAAACAGAGGGACTGGGAAAAGGGGCAATCAGGTCCGAAAAAAGGGCCCGACACCCCGGGAGAGACTAGCGTTCTGGAGTTTCCCTTAAATGGGGGGGAGCTTCGGTTATAGTCGGGCAAACGGCATATCTTTTAAAAATTTATTGTCCTGGGAAAGACAATGCTGGGTGAAATGGAATGTTTAGTTTCGAAAAAGGAAGAGAATCAGGCTAGGTTTTGGCCCCTAAAAAAGGGGGCAGGTGAGTTTTTCTGATTGTGGCTTATTGACAGGGGGAGGGGGGCAGCGTATTGTTTCATGGGCCTGTCTCGGCATTGGTCGTCGGAAATCATCTACATAGGGTAAAGACAAACAGAGAGAGAAAAGGGGGTAGAGGGAAGAAAAAAAGGGGCATCCGAATGTTTCGGTTCAGAGGGACTAAACCGGGGTCGCCCACGGCAGCGGGCATTTATTTTGCTTACATTAAAATTGGGCTTTTTAGAGTTGTAAATGGGGGTACTTTGTTTGCTATTCAGAGAGGGTTTTTGAAAGAGGGGGTTTTTTTCTGTTCTCGGGTAGATCGTCGCGAGGTTTTTGATGTCGGAGGCGTAGATAGTCTTTCTGCGGACGCTTTGCGATATTATCATTGCCTCTGCCCTTATGCGGTTGGCTGGGGAAAAAGCTGAGGCTGGGGGTTTTCGCGCGGATGCCTAGTTTTCTTGGGCTTTATTTTAATCTTGTTTTTGTTTTTGGTAAGTTGGGTTTGGGTTTTTCCCAACGAATGAATAGATTCGTAAAAGGGAATTAAGTGAGTCAATTCTCGATCCATGATCTCTAGTTTTGGGATACTTTTCCTAGTTGGTAATTTTTCGAAACATTTATTTGGGGATTAAATTTAGTATGGCAGCAATTTTCCAGTCTTTGCGTTGCTTTCTGACTGCGTTGGCAATTAGATTCTCACCTTTGCGAGAGGTGTGAGAATTTTTCGAAATATGAATTTCAGGGGTTTGAGGGGGATAGTGCTTTTGGGGAAAAATTCATGTTTCCATGAGTCTGAAAATTTTTGAATTGGGGCTTGATTTGCTTCGAACATGAAATTTAAATTCAAGTCCTGGGGTTTTTCCCAAATTGTAGAAAATATGGTCTTCAGTCTTAGTGAAAAGAATTGATCGTAAAAACGGATTACCGCCTGTAACTATCTGTGTATTTACGATTGAAACGGGCCCTAGAATTTTTTAAAACAGTAAATTTAAATTTTGTTCTGAGAGCAATATTCGGCTTTTCTTTTTTGGCATTTTAACCTTTTGCCTATATTTAAGATTTTGGGACAAGGGTACTTAGGGGGGTTTGGGGTTTCCCCAAACTATCAAAACCAAATTTTTTCAGTATCTTGGCGATTCGTGTGAAGTATCGTTGCCATTTTTTAAAAAGTCAGCTTTTGGGGGCTGTAGATACGTAGGGTGGGCCCCATACAGCAATAAA